>SKCR01041264.1:0-59418 GCA_019454045.1 Zanthoxylum bungeanum
CTAACCCTAACCTTAATTTTACAAAATTAACTCTCTAACTCATCAATTTGAAAAAAATCTCAATTTAGAGCATAAACCCTAATTTCAAAAATCTAATTTTTTTTTCCAATTTTTCTTAGTGTCTCATCAAATTGACCATTTATAAATATTATCCATTACTCAAATAACATTTATCTATGATTAATTTCTCCAAATCTTAAACCTAATTATAGAAATTCTCAATTTTCAATTAACTGTCTAGGCCCCGCCTAAGCCCCGACTAGGCACTCTAGGCGCTAGGCGCTGGGTCGCCGCCCGACTAGCGCCTAGCGCATTTTAGAACACCGATAAATACTTCCATATTAAACAAAATTAAACCAAGGGAAATTATATGATAACACTGAATGGATGAATATATTATTTAGGAACGGCTGGAATTTACATTTAGACCAAGGTACTATTTGTTTTTATGTCTTTTAAGTCTGAATAGAACATACTTTAAGACATTTATGATTTGTGGGTTGTTTGTTTTTTTAAAAAATATCACTTATTTTAAGATATTTTGTCTTCATAGAAAAAGTTAAGATTTATGATTTGTTTGAAGTCTTAATAAGCTGTATAATTTAAAAAATCCCAAACATACCTCTTTATAATTTATTTATTTCCTAATTATAGTTAAATATAATTCTATTATATTATTGTTAATTTATATAACTTTTTTTCTTAAATAATTTGATACCATATGTTATATTTCAAATAAGCTTATGTGTTAGTTTATAAGATTAACAAAAAAAAAAAGAAAAATCACACGTGTAAACAAATAATATTATATATGTCAAATAAAGTCAGTACGTTATATTTATTTATTAAAGTGTTTGAGTATTATCATCAATTTATGTGTATATATTTATATATTTAGTAATATTTTAATTATTTTTCCGATTGTTTACCTTATATATAAAATCTATAACAATTATAAATTATAATTATAAAAACATAAATGTCGAAGTATCATATTTCAGATGCTTTATTATTTAGAAAAACAAACTACTTACACTTATATTCAGACGTTTAAAAAAATTAAATAAACATGTCATTCAGATATATGCATTCAAACCTATTTAGACTTCAAAAAAAAAAAACGGAACCTACGTCATGAAGTTAAAATGAATGACATCACTTACCATGTAAGCCATAGAAAAAGACAAGGAATTACCTTGGACTTGTGATACATGTGAAGACCCATTTGATCCTCCATCCAATTTACTTTGCGGTCTCTCCACCCTGGGCAGTGCTATCAAAGATGAATCCCTTCCTATATGACTGCTAGGCAACCCAATGGAGGCTGTAGGTGCTCTTACATCATTGTTTCGCAATTGATATGGCAGAGATGTAGAAGTTGCAGCATGAACATGGACAGGAGGCGATGAAGCAGGAAATCCTCCCGAGGATAGAGTTGGTGAGGAACTTATTTTATCTGATGGAAACATGCGAACTGTATGTGATGTCCCACGGTTTTCAGCTGCTGTACCAAAACTTGTTTGCAATGGGTGGGAAGTATAAGTAGTCGGTTGTGTTGCAAAATTCTTGGATTCTTCCATCTGGATTAAAAAAGGGAAGGAAAAATATCATAATCTGCAAACTATGTAGTGCCAGACGACAAGCTAAAGTAGTAATTTTAATATAACACAGCCAAGTCCAGAGAATTTATTAGTTCAGGATATTTTAAAGCAAATCACTGTTGCTATTACCAAAGATCCTGAAAAACTACCTAGGGGCTACTATTCTAGCAGAAATATCATGCCTCAGACATTCACTCACTTTGAGCCTAATCAACATGAATTTGAAGAGAATTTCGATTCCAATTTCTTTCATACACCTAAACCCTTTAACAACCCAAGATATACCAAATCTCATGATAAATCCATAAAGCCACAGAAGCAGCAAGATTGTCATGAAGCACTGATTCCAAATTGCAACAAAATCACCTAACACATATCATCCACATCAATCAAACCCAAAACGCCTCTAACCCCAAAAAAAACTTCTCTTAGGCAACACAACCTTCTCAACTTGAGTTTCTTATAAATTCTAACGACAAAGCAATTTCAACTTGTTTTCACTTCTAACATTTCATTAACAAAACATAGAAGAAAGAATTTCAATGAAACAACCAAAAAAAAAACTGCCAAAAAAAACTCCCCATAATTGCAACTTTAGATTACATAGAGCAAAAATAATAATTACTGCTGGAAATTGCGTAAATTCCATATGAAAATTAAATAAACCCACTCCACAACAACCAAAAATTATTCTAAAGAAGTTCAGTTATTTTCTCCCTCTCCACATTGTTTACATCATCACAGAGAGAATAGTAATCAATACCTATAATAATTAATGAAATAACACAAAATTAAACCAACCTACAATTTCAACCCAGCCAAAACCGCAAAAAACCCAGAAGGCCAGAAAAGAATAACATTTTACCTTCCTATACTAAAATTTAAACATCAAATTAACCAAAATCAAAGCCAATCCACGATCATCACAGGAAACCATTCAAACCTACTAAACAAACCCTGTATTTTCCTCACACTAAGCTCACCATCAGGAGTTTAGGAAAAAAAAATCCATAAAACTGAAGCTAAGGATATATCTATAACTGTATGTTTCTACAAAATTTTGAAAACTAAGGCGGCTAAAGTGTTTAATAAACACCCAATTTTACTTGCAGCTCAAAATTAAAACTAAACTACTCATTCTAGTACAATAAAAACAAGCTAAAATTCCAAATAAATAAAGAAAGACCTCTTCACTACCTTCCTCTTGCTAAGCTCAACCTTCTCCTTAATACTCAACCTTTGACCGCGAAACCCTAATTTCTGCTCCTTAACCCTCCCATTGAGCCCCAAATCCTCAATCAACCCCACAATTGCGTCTCTGGCCACAATGTCCTTCGGCGCCAAGTCCTCACACATCTCCACCAACTTCTCTCTCGCCTCCGCCATCAACCGCCGTTCGGCCTCCGTCGGCCCCTTCCCTCCTCCCCTCATCTGCCACATAGCCGATAACACCAGCACGATCTCCGCCACTCGCTTCGCCTCCTTCTCCGCATCCGCAAATCGAGCTCTCTTGTTAGACTTCATTTGAGAGCCTTCTTCGAGCCCTTCGTTTTCTGCCTCTCTTTTCTCGTTTATTTTTGTTGTAATTAAAACGTCGGGTTGGGAGTTAAACGGTGCGTTTGTGTTTGTGTTCGGGTTTGGGTTTGGAGAAGTAATTGGCGCTGGATCCATTGTGTTTCAGAGTTTAAGCGCATGAACGGTGTCGTTTATGCTAGAGCTTTGAACGATAGATATGTTACGAGGTAGTGTGAGAGAGAAATAGTAATAGAGAGATAAAATAGGGGTTTATTTAGAATTTATAATTTCTCCGGTTTATTTCGCGAACCGGTAACTTATTTTGGTTGCACAACTTGCACTGCACATATATGGGTTGGCTGGACCGGTCCTTTTTTTCCCCTTTTTAAATTAAGAAAATGATTCAATGAAGGATATATTTGAATGATTCCTTATAAAGAAGGTAGCATATAGTCAGACGGGGATTGGATTATATTTATTGATTTTAAATTAATTATTAATAATGATATATTTATAAAGTTACGATATAAAATTTAATCCTAAATAATATGACATCTTATATAATAAAATTAGTTATTGAAGTTTAATGGTATCTCGTATGCATTTTCATCCCCTACATAGGAGAAAATCTTTGGTGCAATAGTGGTACCACGTCATTGATGCAACAAGCCAATCATCATTTGTGAGTAGAATCATGTGGCTCGAGCTCATGGCTCTTTATGGTATCCGATGCGAACAAAATAGTCTTTGCATTTATGGGCTTTGAAAATGCGAAGAATGGAAAATGATAGAATTATATTGCAATAATTATATGCATGGTGAACACTGAACTGAACACCTTGGCTGCACTCACCACCAGTTGGTAGCTGATTTTATTCAAGAAGGGGAGAGAATTATGTGCTGTAGTATGCCAAAAATGATACCACAATCAACATTCAACAATGATATAACTTCACCTCTATTTAGCTTTAAACTTACAGCAACAACCCAGTTTCATATCCGGAGAGAATTTTATTTTGTCAAGGCCAGATCACTACATACAACCACCCAGGAATTGGTGCAGAAAATTTCAGCAGTTTCAAGCGTAAAACCGTGAGGAAGTGGCAAGGGAAAGCCTCTTCTGAGGTATAAGTTTATGTATGGCAAGAAGCCAGTCTCGAGAATTGTTGAGATCATAGACTGCAAACGCATTTTCAAACTATGTGAGATGAATGAATAGCCTGATGAAAGAAGCAATAGCTATAATACAATGTCGAGACTCGGCAGATATACATAACAACGCAGATTGAGAAACTCAACTAGATTTACCTTGAATAACTCCATGTCAAGGCTACCGATGTTGCTCCACTTCAAAGATGTTGTAAAGTCATTCAGTCTGATGAAACTGGCTAGGTTACCTCCTTTGATTTCTGGAGAACAGGAAGCGTTTATTACCTGCACCAAAACACCAGATTCGATGAAAGTTAATGGAATTGGTAAATGGTTTTTTTTGCAGATGATAGATTTTCGAATTAAGCTCACCAATGAGATGCATGCAACCGATATAACTTCATTGGAATCAAGAACATTGATTGTCATGTCCAAGTCAATTGTGGCATCAATATCGTGCTCTGAAACTTGTATTATTGGAGGACTTGTTACCGATATATTCAGATTCATGTCATCATCTGGGTACTGCGTGTACAGATTAGGAAGAATGTACTTCCATCCAGAAGTGTTTAGAAGAGACTGATCTGGTACTTCATCTATGATCCAGTGTAGACGATTTTCCTGAAATGGAAAACAAAGAATAAAAAGAAGAATTCAAGGGTCCAATGATAAATTTGTGCTCCCAAAATCAAGCAACGACATCAAGGTCTAGCACCGGAGCTATTAAAAGAACCACAAACATATAATCTAGACATGATTACATAATGTTATTTTTCTTGGCCAAGCTTATCCAGGAAATAGAATTGTTTAATCATATGAAAACTCTAAGATTAACAATGAATCAACTTACATTGAAGTACACTAATGCACCTGAGCTGAAAACATTTTCATGCAATTGAATTCCGACCATCTTAGCAGGACTACTGCAGGAATCAGAAGACTGTAATCCTTTTTGGTAATAGTTCAACATTGAAGTGCCACTAGTTGCCGTGAATAAACCATTAATTTCAACTTCAACAGAAGAATCCCTCAATACAGGACTTCTTACAAAACTAATATTCATTGAAGCGATATGACTAACTGGGATTTGCTTTGGAAGTGATTGAAATACAAAATCCAGCTTTGTTATCAGTTCTCTAATTTTCTTGGTGACAGCACTTTCGACTGCAGATCTTATTTTCCCTTCAAATGCTTCAAACAACCTGGAGAAATCAGGCTTACAAGGAATAAATTCATCATTTGTTTCAATTAGCATGACTTAGATTTTACAAATGATGCCACAAAATAAATGAATATCACTGTCCTCCTATATGCAAACAATGTAAGCTAAAGGACGTCACTGTGCTTTATTGTTGAGATTTATCAAAATAGTGTGCAAAGGAATAAAATGTGAAGGGTTTGGTTGCATACGCTTCATAAAGCCAGGACGCTCCGCCATCCACCTTGATAGAGATATCTTTGGCATGAGTTCCGCAGTCTACGAGAAGAACCTTAATTGCTCCGCCTTGTTCCTTTAAAGCTACAGTTAGCCCCACTTCCAAACCTTCAACCTTGAAAACAATTTTTTATAATAAAATCAGCTTGATAAAGGAAAAAAACAGATGATCCAAAACACAAACACATGGTAAAAGTTCAGGTGCCAAAGCATCTAATTTGACTGAAGAGTCTTAACATATCACTTGACATCTAGTCACACTCTTCAAATGCTTAATAAAATTGTGACAACTAAGGATATTTTTGTGTTCAGCTGCCGTTATGGGTGGTTGGTGAACATTAGCTGCAGTGGCGGAGCCACATACAGTTGCCCCCACTCAATCCGAAAAATTTGTTAAAAAAGTAAAATCTAATTTATCAGTGAGATCATTTTGATTTGCCTCCACTAAAATGAAAAGTCCAACACTTTTTTTGTGAAAATCAAATTTTGTCCCCATTAAATCAAAGTTTTGGCTAGGCAACTAATTTGCTGCTATTTTACTCTCAACATATAGACCTAAGGCTAAGGCTACATTAACTAATACAGTATCATTTCTATAATATTATAAATTCTTATAAAGCAAAAAAAGGCTAGGGAAAAATCTAATTTGATACCTGAACAGAAGCAACTCCATTATCAGAAATGGTTGGCAGCAACCAAGAACCATAAGAATACTCCCAATTCATGCTGGAGTTTGCAGTAGCGCCCGTAACAGCTAGCAGCAAACCTGTGTCTCCAGTTTCAACATATGAAGCATCAATCTCAGCACTGTAAATTATAATATTGGATATAGCCATTTCAACTGTGCCAATTAGTGGAATTTTCTTAGACTTCTCAATATCTGGCAGCTTGAGCGGAATTATAGAGGAAGTAGCCTTGTTTATCAGAAAATCTTTGACAAAATCAAGACCCTTTTTGGATATGACTGCAGAGATGTAACCCTCTTCGTTGGCTTGGACATGGGCACTTGTAGGAATCAGCAGAAGTGATAAGAACATGAACAAAATAGCACGTGGTGAGAATTTTCTGAAGCAACTCATTAGAGCTTAGGCCTTGAATGGGAGAATTCTTCAATGGAAAAACTCTCTACTTTGGATACTATGGCTGTTATAATTATTGGTCTGTGAACAGGAAAGTTCGTTGGCTACAGTTTTGGAGCTTTGTTAATAATTTCATTTCATTGCAATTCAAAGGATAGTTTGACCAAAGAGGAGAGCCACGTGTACCAATGTTTGTTTTTTTAGGAACAATTCCAAGTGTGTGGGACTCCGGCTTTCTTAGGAAGGAGCATCTATGTACAAGATTCGCATAAGTCTCTGGCTTTAATTGAGCCGCGTGTTCGAATTTAACTAGAAAATTTCATGTTAAATTTGAAATAACACATCGGCATGAACATGCTAACTTGGGCAAATGTTTTCATTGAAGTTGAAGCTCTTGAAAGGAAGGTCAAAATCCTTCACTTGTGACCATACAATATTCTAGTTACTTGAAATACTGACTATTGGAATGATGGTACAAAAGTGATTGCCTTGAAGGGTTTCATATGCAATGACTAATAAGCATAATATAGAAAAAAGAACCCAAAACTTCTATAAGAATCAGAATGTAAAAATTCTCCAAATTCCCTCATCCAATCATTTTCATGCTCCCGTGGATGAAACTAAACAGAGTTTCCTCCTGTAAAGACCCCCTTCTTGTTCACTCTCCCCCTTCTCTTTGGAGAACAAAAATGGTGTTCTGTAATTCGTGATTCATTTGCACATCAAATACTACATACTACACACCCTACTACAAGCAAACATCAACAATGGAAGATGCAGGCAAACCCCAGAAACCAAACTGATCAACAACTGGAAAGTACAATTCTTGCTGTTCATTTGAGGAGCTGATCATTCAGTAGCCTACAACCAATTCTTCTTGTATCACGAGATCATCACCATGTGGCGGCAAATCTTGTTTTTTTTCATACAAGCATAAACATATAAAACTTCAACTTTCATAAAAAATAATCTGGTGCAGGTTTTTTGGCAGGAGCTCCTCTTGATTCCTGCATTTGATTATAAATTGTCATTGGATCATTGTAAATCAATTTAAGAATGG
This sequence comes from Zanthoxylum bungeanum, assembly GCA_019454045.1. Lineage (NCBI taxonomy): Eukaryota > Viridiplantae > Streptophyta > Magnoliopsida > Sapindales > Rutaceae > Zanthoxylum > Zanthoxylum bungeanum. The sequence continues at coordinate 7,840 of SKCR01041264.1, forward strand.
TCATGGGAAAATGACAGAGGAAGAAAAGGGGGAACTTTTATTTTGGAAAAAAGAAAAGGTTCCTTGAGAAGGCAGAAAAGCAACATAGAATATGACACTACATATGTCAGCCATGCATACTTTCAGGTTTGTATGAATTGAAAGGGATTTATATGGAGCATACAAGAGTGGAGAAATAATGTCCTATAGGATCCAAATTGTCAGATCATTGCTCCCAAATCAAATGATACTTCATCCCCAGCATTTGATCAAATAATTGGCTAGAATAGAAACCAAATCCAAATCCAGCAATTAACTAAAAGAGCATCACATATACAAACCTGCGGGGCAGCATCAAATACACGAAACTGCTTGTTAAGATTTTCATCAAGCTCAAGGATTGCTGCTACATTGCCACATCTGTAACACATCCGAGTATGAGATAACTCTAGAAAGATGAAAAAGGAGAAAATTTAAATTGCTAATTGTTTACCTATAACAGTAATTTGGAGCTGACCAGACTGTCAGAATCTGGTTATTGAACATCCATTTATATCCTTCCATTACCAACTGATGAGCACGGCATATATAGTCAATGTTGTTTGAGTGGTTGAAAGAAGTGACAACACTGCCACCAAAAAGGAAACCAGCACCACGGGGACTCAAACCCCAACCATCTACAATATCTTCAGGATCTGACCATAGAAGGTCACACATGGCACCATCATGAGGTACTTCTTGTTTACGGTCAATTGTTCGGATCTGGGAAAAGGGTCATGTTAGCAACCTATGCAATTTTTAGAGAGTTTTCTAATACTAAGAAGATGGCTTTATGTACCTGATCCAATGTTGATATGGCAGGAGAGAGACCACCATGGACACTAAAAATCTTGTTCTCTATGAGAGCAGACAAACTGGATAAAAGATCAAAATTTGTGAGTATTATAAAAGGGAAAATGTAAAGCGCTTAATTTAGGTTGATCAGTTATGTAACTCAAATGAAAAATGAATGAAAAATCTTGTTTTCTAATATGGAAATTCACAAACCTCAAATAATCAAAAATATCAGTGCAATATCTCCAAACATTCACAGAGCCATATTTACGTAGGCACTCATCATAGAATCCATATACCTGTTAAAAAAGACAAAACAATAAATATTCTGAACAAATAAGGAGTTGAAATTGACATGTCAATTAAGGAGGCTTCACCTGAGTGATCTGACGACTTTCATGGTTCCCTCTAATGAGAGTTATCCGATCTGGATATCTCACCTGATAGTACACACATTATAGTAAAAAAATTCAAAAAGACTGAAGCAATAAAAACTAATGAAAATTTCAAAGGCTCGATCCATATAATGAGATATGTGTGATCTACAATGTTTTCACAATTGATGGTGGAAAGTCAAGACAGACAAGGCGCAGTCAGAATATTAATGCTGAACAGCTCCAAAAGGGTAACACATTGTGGAGGGACTTGATGTAGAATAGTAGGATGAGGATGCTCATATATCACTTTAGAAAGGGTGTTACTGTTTCCAAAACCATGGTGTATTCAAACAATTGGGTATAGAAAGCGTTAATACTCCTAGTCCCAAAAATCATTTTAACTAAAAGTATTTCTAGGATACCTCCTCCCATTAAATCAGGTGACACTTTCCAGACAATCAACCCAATTAGAACTTGTGAAAAAATTTGAAATCAACATGATGCCAATGTTGTAGCATTTTGCATAGAGGGCTCCATTACATCCCTTGAAGTCCAGAAAGGCAAAAATAGGCTTTTAAAATAGTTATGGCATTGGCATCCTATAAGCATTTTCTAATCATAATGTAAAAGAAGTCTACCATCAGCACAAAATCCAGCAAATGCTAGTATGTCTACTAGCATGTTTTTTAGATGGTAATGTGCTCCTTGCTTCAGAAAATTGCAAAGGAATGGTAGTTAGTTTTTTATACAATGCATCCCTTTATTTTTATTCTTGTATTTTTTAGAAACAAAATAAATCAGAGCAATTCTTTAAAAGCCAAGACATGGCATGTGTATGAAAATCCCTGAAGAGGGTGCAAATGGGATAATATCTGAATCAATAAGGTCCAGTTCATAAGACCAGAAGAAAAGGAGAATTGTGCATCATAGTTACCTTAAGGGCAAGCAGAAGAAGAAATGTCTCAACAGAGTAAAATCCTCTGTCAACAAAATCTCCAAGAAATAAATAATTTGTCTTTGGGCAGTCACCTCCTACTTTGAAAAGCTCTTTCATGTCATAGAACTGCCCATGGATGTCACCACATATCTATGTAACAAAACATCCAAATAACATTAGTCATCCTACATGAACATCAGTACTACTAATATATACTGAGGTCCAACCCAACCCAATGCGCCAGATGGAAACCATACTCACAGACAACATTCTTTATATTAATCAATTTCCTAACCCTAAACTAAACTTCCTTGTAAAACTTGATGTCTCTGAGGATTTCAATAACTTACAATTGTGCATTACCTAGCTCTATATGTATAAGCCTAGATTCTAAATATTAAAACAAAAAGAAAATAATCAGCATAACACTATTACAGACCTTAGTTTAGTTGCTTCTATGGCTTTTAGGAGGATTTATAAACATTATACAGTTCAATTGTGAGAACAAAACACTTAAGTAACTGCATTTCACTTAATCCGACCCAAATTAGCAAATTTTACACAACCCAAAAATTAGAGCGCCTCCTAAATTCTCCAATAAGGAACAAAATTTTCAATCAAATCCAATCATGTGCTTAAATTCCAATCCATAAATCTTTCAAAACAACAATATACGTCCAATTAACTTAAAATTCAGAACTTCCCTAAGTTTTAGTTGTTTTATTTTTAATAATAAATCCATAAATTTAAAATAAAAATAAAAGAGAGAGAACCGACCCAGAGCTAAAAAACTAATCCAAAAACCAAATCAAACCCAGAACCCAAAAAAAAAAAATCACACAAAATTCCATCCTCATCAACTTAAAATCAAGAACCATACACTAACATTCAATTCAACACACACACACGTGCGTGACTAACATATATAAATACACATACATATATATATATACACACACACACACACACATATATATATATATATGATATATGATATAAATATATGAAAAATAGAAAAAGAAAAAACAAACATACAGTGACAGGGGCGTCAACCCGCTGAACGTTGCTTTCTTCGACGAGGATTTCCATGGCTTTGAGACAAAGAGCTTTCACCTCCGATTCTTTCAACGGCTCGCATTTCTTCAGCTGCTCTATTTGCCTATCTAAATCCGACATCTCTCTCTCTCTTCTTTTTTTTTATCTTCACTTAAGTTTCTCTAAAATACTCAGGCCGCGATTTTTGAGCCGCTGCTGACTCTGTGTGTGTGGTGTGTGAATGAGTGAATCCCTCGGCAACTACAAACTTTTCTTCACCACTAACTGAGTTTTTGCGGTTTTTTTTTTATATTATTTTATACTTGCGAGATCGATCTAGCGTTGGGTTATCTGTGAAAGTAGCCACTTATAAATAGGTTTAGAGTAAATGACCACCATAAACATAAAATTGCATGAATAACTAAATTACAATGTGCAATTACTATATTACCCTTCGAACTAAAAATTCTTAAGAGGAGCTAAACAATATGTAAGCACTCAATCACATAACGGTGTTGAAAAGTTCATTTGGAGAATAGAAGAATGATTGATTCCTCAAAGCACGAGAGATTAATGCAAACTCAGAACAACAACTTGAGGGAAATCCTCGGGAAGGAAAAATCTACCCAACTGTTGAAAGTTTCGATGTTCAGGCTGATGAGAATCAACCACTCATCATTGGTTAAGAAATTGAATATACTGAATTTGAAGTTATTGTGAATAGAGAGAAAATAAAAGGAAGGTTCATGGAAATAATTTGATGACGCGGTGATGAGATTTCAAAATATAAAAATGTAAATATACACCCACTTTAACTTTATACATCCAAAGATAATCGTATCTTGTGAGGGATGAATTGGGTATTTGTTAAAAATAATGGAAAAATCGAAATGATCAAGCTAATCAGATTTTCAAATCTAGCAAAATTGGCCCAAAACCTGAAAGATCCGGAAAAGCCGGATTAAAATATCCGGTAAGTCGAATTCGTGCGTTCCAAGTTTTCTCACTTTTTCCAAGTGTCTTAATTCAATTATAATTCTTATTTTTAGGAGTTTTAAGCCCATTTCAAAGTGGAAACATAAAAGGGAATATGTAAGGAAGTTGGTAACTCCATTATTAGAGTTAGATTATAAATTATTTATGATTTGGTATTAGGATTAGGATTTGACATGTAAATCACTATAAATAGTGAGATATCTTTTGTAAATATCTTTTTAGCCATTATTTGAGGGAATGAAAATTATTCATTAAACAACCATGTGGTTGATTGTTAATCTTAAGATCACATTGGAGATCGCTTAGAGCTCTTATGTTTGGACAACAATAAACAACATTTAAGAAATAGTTATTGAATTGTCAAATTTACCATCATCAATCTTTACTTTTTTGTTCTTTATTTTCTATTAATTAAACCAAGAATACCAAAAGAACTCAATCTTTAGACGCAATCAACCTTAATTCAAGGGGTGTTCTGGTTTTTAGTGTGTATGTAAAAGAATAAGACACGAGTATTGTAAATAGTGTTTAGGGTTGTGACCTGATACCCTAACACTTCGCCCTTAGTTGTAGTTAAAGGTGGCATTTGTTTGACATATTATCAGATAACTCTCCATGAACATGACATTAGTTAAATGAGTCTATACTGGTTAAAATTATACGATTTATTAAATAAGCGCATTGAGTTATTTGTTTAATAATCGTGTGAAGTTCATATTTAGTATTTTTAATACGATAACGCAATTAACTAATTGATTAATCATATTAATTTTTATTCATTAATACTATGATTTATTTGTCATATTTTAAATGCCATTTATTTATATATAAAATAACATTGATTTTTAATTAGGTAGTATACAAATTTCATATAAAATATATTAAATTTAAAACTTGTAAAAAGTCATTTAAACGAATATTATGCTTTTTCTAATTGTTTTAAAAGGGTAGGAAGGTGGGCAATCTCAAATTTGTTTTTTAGTCATAACTTCTTTATAATTTCAATTTGGGGGTTAGTCATGTTGGAGGTAAATTCTGGTACTATGATGATTGAACATTACGACATGGGTATGAAGGGTAACTTCCTTTTGACTAAGACCCTTAATGCCGATCCGGCCAGAAGGGTGTTGCCGACCATATGACGTGATACGTACCAACAGAAAAGGCCGGGCACTTGGTGATAAATTGCCGACCACTTCAACACGGTTGTTCGGGTATTATCAGCTCGATAGCATTTTTCTCAGTTCAGATGACCGTTGTGACCGACCTCATGAAGATCGAGCAGATGGCGAGATATTTTCCACCGCCTCATTCTTATAGGATAAGATGCTGGGACATCGTTCTTATAAGATAAGATGATGGGACATAGTAATGATGAAAGTAAGATATTTTCGGCCAAGTGGCCTTGGGGGAAGAAATTTCATTAATGAGTCCACATTGGTAGTGTAGGCACTGCATTTTTGCATATAAGTCCATATGATGAGTCTCATTTGGAGACAATACCTTTTAAGTCGAGGAAGTCGCGAGAAACGGACGTCGGAAGGGAATTGGTATTTTTGTTAGATTTTATTCGCTTGTTTAGCTTCGGGCTCACTTGTTGGACCTCCGTTTTAAAACACCTTCAGCCCAAGCCCACTTGAAACACATCCAAATTAATAAAATGCATATTTAACACATGTGGAATTAAATAAAATCTAAAAATCATATATCAAATTAAAATAAATATCAAATAATCTCATGCCTAATCAAAACAAATTAAATATATAATATTCCTAATCTAGCCAAATCATGTCCCCAATTAAAATATATGATTTCCTTGTAATACACTGATTGATTCCTTCCTTTTTCAAACAAGAAGAAGCCTTAGCCTTTGTCTATAAAAGAAACCAAATTCCAACACTCCCCCTCTCTCTTACACGACAAACACACAGCTCTCGGCCAAAATAAATCAACAAACCCTAGCTCCTCTCCATGAACTCCAAGTGAAACACAGCCCTTCCGATGAAACAAACCGACAAGAACAAACCCTAAGCACATCTTACTCACACATGCAACACACGTCCCTCACTCTCTCGGCACATCACACTCATCTTCAAACACACAGCCCTCCATTAATCAAGCAGTCACTCACACGCACCATAAACTAACCCACTCACAAACACTTCACCCCTCTTGAACACTCTTCTCTCTCTCGGCAGCAGCCAATAAAACAACAACACAAACATTCACACACCTGTAATTCACGTAAACAACAACGCCAAGACCCATCTATTCCTCCACAAAACTGCACGCCCAAGACCCCTCTATTCCTCCACAAAACAGCACGCCCAAAACCCTTACTGCCTCCACCAAACTGCACGCATAACACCCATATTGCAACTCCCTTAACTGCCGCATAAAGCCTTTCATACTGCCCAGTTCACCCGCTCCCCTAATAGTCCAAACACAAGCCTTCAACCACAGCCGAGGATAACAAATCCAGCAGCCCTCAAACAGTGAACCGCAAAGCCCTCAACCATAGCCGAGAACAACAAATCCAGAAGCCCTAAACCGTGAACTGCAGCACCCAGAAACTGTCTAATATTACCACCTAAAACTGCCACGAACAGTGCCCTGAAACTGCCTCAAACAGTGACTGAAAAACTACAACAAAACAGTAAAGAAACGGAGTGAAAACAGTAGCCCGAGCAGTGAAAACAGCGAGGAAAGACGTGAACCAGCGAACCAGAAAAGTTACAGAGTGTTAGCCCTTCCGACGGCCTTGTAACGCACTTCCGAGAATCGACGTAAAAGGTTAGACCTGATGGCACTTTTTACATCTATTTTCATTCGTATTTTTATTGTTTATTATTTGCATGAGTATTGTGGAATGATGTGTGTTATGGCCCTTGAATAAAATGGAAAATGTGTCGCCTCTTGTGGTATATAGGATGGAAACCCAGACATAAACTCCGTAGCCGAATCCGAATGGACGGTAGTGCGGTCTGTACTTGGGATACAACTCCACATACCACTTGAGCAAACAACACATATTTCGATCTATTTTGTCTTGTTTGTTTATTATCCGTTATTTAATTTCTACATGTTATTCGTTTGAGTAATGATGAGATAAATGGCATGGGCTTAGTAAGTTGGATTAAAGGTCCTCCATTTCGAGGGGTTAAAATCATTTACCACGATTGTTTGCCGCGCCGTATGATGTATATTCGGTTGAATGTAAGATGTGTTCAATCGGGTATACAAAGTCCGATATTGTTGTCTTTATTTTTTATATGCATTATGTTATTAGCGCATGGGCTTAGTAAGTTGGATTAAAAGTCCTCCATTTTGAGGGATTAAAATCCTTTACCACGATGCTTCGCCGCGCCGGATGACGTATATTCGGTTGAATGTAAGATGTGTTCAATCGGGTATACAAAGTCCGATATTGTTGTCTTTATTTTTTATATGCATTATGTTATTAGCTCATGGGCTTAGTAAGTTGGATTATAGGTCATCTATGTCGAGGGGTTAAAATCCTTTACCACGATGCTTTGCCGTGCCTTTTAGCCCGTTATTATTTATTAGGTGTCATCTATTCATCCGTTCACGTATGTTTCATGTTGTTTACTGCATTTTGGAGGTCACTGCTGTAACCCCGTTCGAACGCGTTTCAGAACGCCGCACGAACACATGTTTTCTGTCTCAGTTCGTTCGAACGCGTTTACGAACGCTACTCGAACGTGAACCTTCTGTTTACCATTCGAACGCGGCTACGAATGCCCACGGTAAACATGCCCTCTTCCATCACATCTCATGCATGGATACTCATTTTGTCATTTACCTTTTTGATTGTTAATGTTCTCGCAGTTAGTCATTTATTGTGTCCACAAGATCACATGTTCGTTTCCATGATGCATGTTTAAACGATAGTTATCTACTTATGCTTCCGCATTCATCCATTCAACATGTTCATGAAGTTATATGCTTGTCGTTATTCCGATTTGCTTACATGCGTGATTGTACAATTATTATCTACTGGCATGCCTATGATCAAATGTAATGTGCTTATGACATTGTATGCATGCCGTATTTCAATTCATCTTTATGCATGTAAATTGGGACATAGATTATATGCAAATATGTTATATGCAAATTCGGACATAGGTTATATGTAAACTTATATATGAGCCTTGTATTTATGCATGCGAACTTAGGAGTAAATTATCCTTGGAAATAAATGTTGCTTAGGCTTGGTTAAATTATTGCACAAATCATTTCATTACAAGTGGCATAAGTAAGGACCATTCCGAACCAACGGTTTGAGGTCTTCCCTTGCGAGGGGTGAGTGCGGCCTTAATCTTTGTCTCGGTTCACACTGGGTGGCGACTCCATTATTCTCCGATTTAGTCCCTCGCGGGCTACTCCGTACTCCCACTCCACTGGGCCGCGAGCCTAGAACAACATGCGTCGCCCAGTTTCTGTGTCCCACAGTCTGGCGACTCCACTGGGGATAGAAAATCGGCCCCGAAATAATGTCTTGTAATATTATGATTTGTGCTTTAAGTTAACCGTTCCTATAGTGGGTTGAAAGAGGTTTAATCAAAGGCACTTTTAAGGTTAGGTAATGGTTTGATGTCTTTCTTCACTCACTACCTTTCTATAAGGAAAAACTGTGAAGGCATCTAGATAATCATCTACTCGTAGCCTACTGTGATGGACTAATTTGGAGGACTCGTTGTTTATTCCTGACACCAAGCGATAAGAGCCTAAGAGGCTTGGGTACTTAAGAGAGCCTCGCTCCACCCTCCCTCTGGGGAATCTACAATGGGAAATCCATTTGACAGTCAGTCACACACCATAGCTCGTTGGCACGTACCTTAGTGTATAAAAAAAGGTGCGCTCACTTGGTCGCTCGAACCCTTGAGTGGGGAGACCTAGTTGTGGGTAATCTTTCGTCAGCGAGAGCCTTTGTCCACACCCCCGTAAACCCGCATGTGAACCTTAGAACTATTTCCTTGTGCTTATGGACCATCCTCATTTGGATGCAGTTGGACTTCTTGTCAGAAATGCGAACTTGTTGGGCCATTTAAACTGGGACGAGTTCGTATCCTATGACAATTGGGCCAAAGCTTCTGAAATGTCGATGGGCCGCTCTGTAGAAATTATTTCTTTATGCTTGTATTTAGGGACCATCATCATTTGGATTCAGTTGGACTTCTTGTCAGAAATGCGAACTTGTTGGGCCATTTAAACTAGGACGAGTTCATATCCTATGACAATTGGGCCAAAAGTTTCTAAAATGCTGATGGGCCATCCTGTGTTTGGGCCCATATCATTTGAAGTTATTTAGCTATGTTATCGCAAAGGTGTAAACCTGTTGGGCCTTTTCAACTGGGACAAGTTTGCACTGCGCAATGGTGTGGTTAAATGCTTTAAAATGATAATGGGCCGACCTATACATTCTATACATCGCACACATATCATTCACCTCATGCATACATGCACCATGTTAACCCCCTTTTGTCTTGAGAGCCATCATAGATACCCGTTGGTTAGGGAAGAGGGCAGACTTGTCAAAAGACCGAGCAGCCACCAAGAGTACCGGCAGAAGACCTAACCCAACAAGATAGGAAACTCATTCATGCATGCATGCATACACGTAACGTATTTTGCATTCCTTTTTGTGTTTGTTTTGTTTTGTATTCACAGGTTTCAACGGAGAAAAAAAGAAAGCGGCAAATGCAAGCCAACCAGAAGCAACAACAGTACAGTGTCAGCAATTTTCAAGAATGAATCACAGGGTTGAGGCCCACATCAGTATCAGTCTGGGGGCGAGGCCCACATCAGTATCAGTTTGGGGCGAGGCCCATATTAGTATCAGTCTGGGGCGAGGCCCACATCAGTATCAGTCTGGGGGAAAGGCTCATATCAGTATCAGTCTGGGGGCGAGGCCCACATCAGTATCAGTTTAGGGCGAGACCCATATCAGTATCAGTCTGGGGGTGAGACCTACATCAGTATCAGTCTGGGGGCGAGGCCCACATCAGTATCAGTTTGGGGCGAGGCCCATATCAGTATTAGTCTGAGGACGAGGCCCACATCAGTATCAGTCTTGGATGAGGCCCACATCAGTATCAGTCTGGGGCGATGCCCATATCAGTATCAGTTTGGGGCGATGCCCATATAAGTATCAGTCTGAGGGCGAGGCCCACATCAGTATCAGTCAGGGGGCGAGGCCCACATCAGTATCAGTTTGGGGATAAGTCCCGAGGGTCGAGGCCCACATCAGTATCAGTTTGGGGCGAGGCCCATATCAGTATCAGTCTGAGGGCGATGCCCACATCAGTATCAGTTTGGGGATGAGTCCCGAGGGTCGAGGCCCACATCAGTATCAGTTTAGGGGGGAGGCCCACATCCGCATCAGTTTGGGGGCAAGGCCCATAGCAGTATCAGTTTGGGGGCGAGGCCCACATCAATGTCAGTTTAGGGGCGAGGCCCACATCGGTATCTGTTTAGGGGCGAGGCCCACATCAGCATCATGCATCCTGCATACATGCATACATATCACATACATACAATTTTTATTTTGTGTTCGCAGGATTGTAGCGGTAAAGACCATCTCATCAAGTAACGGTTTAAAAATGAGCCACTTCTCATCAAGTAACGGTTAAAAAATGAGCCATATTCTCACACAGTACGGTTCGGAAATGGACCGCTACCACAACAGAGGCCGAAAATGGCACTCCAAAATGGAGCACACCCAACAGATGCCGAAAATGGCGCTCCAAAATGGAGCACACACAACAGATGCCGAAAATGGCACTCCAAAATGGAGCACAAACAACAGATACCGAAAATGGCGCTCCAAAATGGAGCACACACAACAGATGCCGAAAATGGCACTCCAAAATTGAGCACACACAACAGATGCCGAAAATGGCACTTCAAAATGGAGCACACACAACAGATGTCGAAAATGGCGCTCCAAAAATGGAGCACAATTCAAAATGGACCACCAGATCAACTCAGTTCGAAGCAGCATGCAAGTCAGGTGGCAGCTGGCGAGCCAGGTAAGTAAAAATGCATTACATAAACTTGGATAGGATTGTAATTGTCACACACTGCACAAGTCCCATCAAAGTGGAGGTGACTGTAGCACTGTATTTTTGCATAAAAGTCCATATGATGAGTCTCATTTGGAGACACTACCTTTTAAGTCGAGGAAGTCGCGAGAAACGGACGTCGGAAGAGAATCAATATTTTTGTTAGATTTTATTCGCTTGTTTAGCTTCGGGCTCACTTGTTGGACCTCCGTTTTAAAACACCTTCAGCCACCCAAGCCCACTTGAACACATCCAAATTAATAAAATGCATATTTAACACATGTGGAATTAAATAAAATCTAAAAATCATATACCAAATAAAATAAATATCAAATAATCTCATGCCTAATCAAAACAAATTAAATATATAATATTCCTAATCTAGCCAAATCATGTCCCCAATTAAAATATATGCTTTCCTTGTAAGACACTAATTGATTCCTTCCTTTTCAAACAAGGAGAAGCCATTGCCTTTGTCTATAAAAGAAACCAAATTCCAACACTCCCAATCTCTCTTACACGGCAAACACACAGCTCTCGGCCAAAATAAATCAACAAATTCTAGCTCCTCTCCATAAACTCCACGTGAAACACAGCCATTCCGATGAAACAAACCGATAAGAACAAACCCTAAGCACATCTTACTCACACATGCAACACACGTCCCTCTCACTCTCTCGGCACATCACACTCATCTTCAAACGCACAGCCCTCCATTAATCAAGCAGTCACTCACACGTACCATAAACTAAACTAACCCACTCACAAACACTTCACCCATCTCGCACTCTCTTCTCTCTCTCGGCAGCAGCTAATAAACAACAACATAAACATTCACACACCTGTAATTCACGTAAACAACAACGCCAAGACCCCTCTATTCATCCACAAAACTGCACGCCCAAGAACCCTCTATTCCTCCACAAAACAGCACGCCCAAGACCATTACTTTACTTACTGCCTCCACCAAACTGCACGCATAACACCCATATTGCAACTCCATTAACTACCGCATAAAGCCTTTCATACTGCCCAGTTCAGTCGCTCCCCTCATAATCCAAACACAAGCCTTCAACCACAGCCGAGAATAACAAATCCAGCAGCCCTCAACCGTGAACCGCAAAGCCCTCAACCATAGCCGAGAACAACAAATCCAGAAGCCCTAAATCGTGAACTGCAGCACCCAGAAACTGTCGAATATTACCACCTAAAACTGCTGCCACGAACAGTGCCCTGAAACTGCCTCAAACAGTGACTGAAAAACTACAACAAAACAGCAAAGAAACGGAGTGAAAACAGTAGCCCGAGCAGTGAAAATAGCGAGGAAAGACGTGAACCAGCGAACCAGAAAAGTTACAGAGTGTTAGCCCTTCCGACGGACTTGTAACGCACTTCCGAGAATCGACGTAAAAGGTTAGACCTGATGGCACTTTTTACACATCTATTTTCATTCGTATTTTATTGTTTATTATTTGCATGAGTATTGTGGAATGATGTGTGTTGTGGCCCTTGAATAAAATGGAAAATGTGTCGCCTCTTGTGGTATATAGGATGGAAACCCAGACGTAAACTCCGTAGCAGAATCCGAATGGACGGTAGTGCGGTCTGTACTTGGGATACAACTCCACGTACCACTTGAGCAAACATCACATATTTCGATCTATTTTGTCTTGTTTGTTTATTATCCGTTATTTAATTTCTGCATGTTATTCGTTTGAGTAATGATGAGATAAAGGGCATGGGCTTAGTAAGTTGGATTAAAGGTCCTCCATTACGAGGGGTTAAAATCATTTACCACGATGTTTTGCCGCGCCGGATGATGTATATTCGGTTGAATATAAGATGTGTTCAATCAGGTATACAAAGTCCGATATTGTTGTCTTTATTTTTTATATGCATTATGTTATTAGCGCATGGGCTTAGTAAGTTGGATTAAAAGTCCTCCATTTCGAGGGGTTAAAATCCTTTACCACGATTCTTCACCGCGCCGGATGACGTATATTCGGTTGAATGTAAGATGTGTTCAATCGGTATACAAAGTCCGATATTGTTGTCTTTATTTTTTATATGCATTATGTTATTAGCGCATGGGCTTAGTAAGTTGGATTAAAGGTCCTCCATTTCGAGGGGTTAAAATCCTTTACCACGATTCTTCGCCGCGCCGGATGACGTATATTCGATTGAATGTAAGATGTGTTCAATCGGGTATACAAAGTCCGATATTGTTGTCTTTATTTTTTATATGCATTATGTTATTAGCGCATGGGCTTAGTAAGTTGGATTAAAAGTCCTCCATTTCGAGGGATTAAAATCCTTTACCACGATGCTTCGCCGCGCCGGATGACGTATATTCGGTTGAATGTAAGATGTGTTCAATCGGGTATACAAAGTCCGATATTGTTGTCTTTATTTTTTATATGCATTATGTTATTAGCGCATGGGCTTAGTAAGTTGGATTATAGGTCCTCTATGTCGAGGGGTTAAAATCCTTTACCACGATGCTTTGCCGTGCCTTTTAGCCCGTTATTATTTATTAGGTGTCATCTATTCATCCGTTCACGTATGTTTCATGTTGTTTACTGCATTTTGGAGGTCACTGCTGTAACCCCGTTCGAACGCGTTTCAGAACGCCGCACGAACACATGTTTTCTGTCTCAGTTCGTTCGAACGCGTTTACGAACGCTACTCGAACGTGAACCTTCTGTTTACCATTCAAACGCGGCTACGAATGCCCACGGTAAACATGCCCTCTTCCATCACATCTCATGCATGGATACTCATTTTGTCATTTACCTTTTTGATTGTTAATGTTCTCGCAGTTAGTCATTTATTGTGTCCACAAGATCACATGTTCGTTTCCATGATGCATGTTTAAACGATAGTTATCTACTTATGCTTCCGCATTCATCCATTCAACATGTTCATGAAGTTATATGCTTGTCGTTATTCCGATTTGCTTACATGCGTGATTGTACAATTATTATCTACTGGCATGCCTATGATCAAATGTAATGTGCTTATGACATTGTATGCATGCCGTATTTCAATTCATCTTTATGCATGCAAATTGGGACATAGATTATATGCAAATATGTTATATGCAAATTCGGACATAGGTTATATGCAAACTTATATATGAGCCTTGTATTTATGCATGCGAACTTAGGAGTAAATTATCCTTGGAAATAAATGTTGCTTAGGCTTGGTTAAATTATTGCACAAATCATTTCATTACAAGTGGCATAAGTAAGGGACCATTCCGAACCCAACGGTTTGAGGTCTTCCCTTGCGAGGGGTGAGTGCGGCCTTAAATCTTTGTCTCGGTTCACACTGGGTGGCGACTCCATTATTCTCCGATTTAGTCCCCCGCGGGCTACTCCGTACTCCCAACTGGGCCGCGAGCCTAGAACAACATGCGTCGCCCAGTTTCTGTGTCCCACAGTCTGGCGACTCCACTGGGGATAGAAAATCGGCCCCGAAATAATGTCTTGTAATATTATGATTTGTGCTTTAAGTTAACCGTTCCTATAGTGGGTTGAAAGAGGTTTAATCAAAGGCACTTTTAAGGTTAGGTAATGGTTTGATGTCTTCCTTCACTCACTACCTTTCTATAAGGAAAAACTGTGAAGGCATCTAGATAATCATCTACTCGTAGCCTACTGTGATGGACTAATTTGGAGGACTCGTTGTTTATTCCTGACACCAAGCGATAAGAGCCTAAGAGGCTTGGGTACTTAAGAGAGCCTCGCTCCACCCTCCCTCTGGGGAATCTACAATGGGAAATCCATTTGACAGTCAGTCACACACCATAGCTCGTTGGCACGTACCTTAGTGTATAAAAAAAGGTGCGCTCACTTGGTCGCTCGAACCCTTGAGTGGGGAGACCTAGTTGTGGGTAATCTTTCGTCAGCGAGAGCCTTTGTCCACACCCCCGTAAACCCGCATGTGAACCTTAGAACTATTTCCTTGTGCTTATGGACCATCCTCATTTGGATGCAGTTGGACTTCTTGTCAGAAATGCGAACTTGTTGGGCCATTTAAACTGGGACGAGTTCGTATCCTATGACAATTGGGCCAAAAGCTTCTGAAATGTCGATGGGCCGCTCTGTAGAAATTATTTCTTTATGCTTGTATTTAGGGACCATCATCATTTGGATTCAGTTGGACTTCTTGTCAGAAATGCGAACTTGTTGGGCCATTTAAACTAGGACGAGTTCATATCCTATGACAATTGGGCCAAAAGTTTCTAAAATGCTGATGGGCCATCCTGTGTTTGGGCCCCTATCATTTGAAGTTATTTAGCTATGTTATCGCAAAGGTGTAAACCTGTTGGGCCTTTTCAACTGGGACAAGTTTGCACTGCGCAATGGTGTGGTTAAATGCTTTAAAATGATAATGGGCCGACCTATACATTCTATACATCGCACATATCATTCACCTCATGCATACATGCACCATGTTAACCCCCTTTTGTCTTGAGAGCCATCATAGATACCCGTTGGTTAGGGAAGAGGGCAGACTTGTCAAAAGACCGAGCAGCCACCAAGAGTACCGGCAGAAGACCTAACCCAACAAGATAGGAAACTCATTCATGCATGCATGCATACACGTAACGTATTTTGCATTCCTTTTTGTGTTTGTTTTGTTTTGTATTCACAGGTTTCAACGGAGAAAAAAAGAAAGCGGCAAATGCAAGCCAACCAGAAGCAACAACAGTACAGTGTCAGCAATTTTCAAGAATGAATCACAGGGTTGAGGCCCACATCAGTATCAGTCTGGGGGCGAGGCCCACATCAGTATCAGTTTGGGGCGAGGCCCATATTAGTATCAGTCTGGGGCGAGGCCCACATCAGTATCAGTCTGGGGGAAAGGCTCATATCAGTATCAGTCTGGGGGCGAGGCCCACATCAGTATCAGTTTAGGGCGAGACCCATATCAGTATCAGTCTGGGGGTGAGACCTACATCAGTATCAGTCTGGGGGCGAGGCCACATCAGTATCAGTTTGGGGCGAGGCCCATATCAGTATTAGTCTGAGGAGGACGAGCCCACATCAGTATCAGTCTTGGATGAGGCCCACATCAGTATCAGTCTGGGGCGATGCCCACATCAGTATCAGTTTGGGGCGAGGCCCATATAAGTCAGTCTGAGGGCGAGGCCCACATCAGTATCAGTCAGGGGGCGAGGCCCACATCAGTATCAGTTTGGGGATAAGTCCCGAGGGTCGAGGCCCACATCAGTATCAGTTTGGGGCGAGGCCCATATCAGTATCAGTCTGAGGGCGATGCCCACATCAGTATCAGTTTGGGGATGAGTCCCGAGGTCGAGGCCCATCAGTATCAGTTTAGGGGGGAGGCCCACATCCACATCAGTTTGGGGGCAAGGCCCATAGCAGTATCAGTTTGGGGCGAGGCCCACATCAATGTCAGTTTAGGGGCGAGGCCCACATCGGTATCTGTTTAGGGGCGAGGCCCACATCAGCATCATGCATCCTGCATACATGCATACATATCACATACATACAATTTTTATTTTGTGTTCGCAGGATTGTAGCGGTAAAGACCATCTCATCAAGTAACGGTTTAAAAATGAGCCACTTCTCATCAAGTAACGGTTAAAAAATGAGCCATATTCTCACACAGTACGGTTCGGAAATGGACCGCTACCACAACAGAGGCCGAAAATGGCACTCCAAAATGGAGCACACCCAACAGATGCCGAAAATGGCGCTCCAAAATGGAGCACACACAACAGATGCCGAAAATGGCACTCCAAAATGGAGCACAAACAACAGATACCGAAAATGGCGCTCCAAAATGGAGCACACAACAACAGATGCCGAAAATGGCACTCCAAAATTGAGCACACACAACAGATGCCGAAAATGGCACTTCAAAATGGAGCACACACAACAGATGTCGAAAATGGCGCTCCAAAATGGAGCACAATTCAAATGGACCACCAGATCAACTCAGTTCGAAGCAGCATGCAAGTCAGGTGGCAGCTGGCGAGCCAGGTAAGTAAAAATGCATTACATAAACTTGGATAGGATTGTAATTGTCACACACTGCACAAGTCCCATCAAAATGGAGGTGACTGTAGGCACTGTATTTTTGCATAAAAGTCCATATGATGAGTCTCATTTGGAGACACTACCTTTTAAGTCGAGGAAGTCGCGAGAAACGGACGTCGGAAGAGAATCAATATTTTTGTTAGATTTTATTCGCTTGTTTAGCTTCGGGCTCACTTGTTGGACCTCCGTTTTAAAACACCTTCAGCCCAAGCCCACTTGAAACACATCCAAATTAATAAAATGCATATTTAACACATGTGGAATTAAATAAAATCTAAAAATCATATACCAAATTAAAATAAATATCAAATAATCTCATGCCTAATCAAAACAAATTAAATATATAATATTCCTAATCTAGCCAAATCATGTCCCCAATTAAAATATATGCTTTCCTTGTAAGACACTAATTGATTCCTTCCTTTTCAAACAAGGAGAAGCCATTGCCTTTGTCTATAAAAGAAACCAAATTCCAACACTCCCAATCTCTCTTACACTTAACACGGCAACACAGCTCTCTCGGCCAAAAAAATCAACAAATTCTAGCTCCTCTCCATAAACTCCACGTGAAACACAGCCATTCCGATGAAACAAACCGATAAGAACAAACCCTAAGCACATCTTACTCACACATGCAACACACGTCCCTCACTCTCTCGGCACATCACACTCATCTTCAAACGCACAGCCCTCCATTAATCAAGCAGTCACTCACACGTACCATAAACTAACCCACTCACAAACACTTCACCCCTCTCGCACTCTCTTCTCTCTCTCGGCAGCAGCTAATAAAACAACAACATAAACATTCACACACCTGTAATTCACGTAAACAACAACGCCAAGACCCCTCTATTCCTCCACAAAACTGCACGCCCAAGAACCCTCTATTCCTCCACAAAACTGCACGCCCAAGACCATTACTGCCTCCACCAAACTGCACGCATAACACCCATATTGCAACTCCATTAACTACCGCATAAAGCCTTTCATACTGCCCAGTTCAGTCGCTCCCCTCATAATCCAAACACAAGCCTTCAACCACAGCCGAGAATAACAAATCCAGCAGCCCTCAAACCGTGAACCGCAAAGCCCTCAACCATAGCCGAGAACAACAAATCCAGAAGCCCTAAATCGTGAACTGCAGCACCCAGAAACTGTCGAATATTACCACCTAAAACTGCCACGAACAGTGCCCTGAAACTGCCTCAAACAGTGACTGAAAAACTACAACAAAACAGCAAAGAAACGGAGTGAAAACAGTAGCCCGAGCAGTGAAAATAGCGAGGAAAGACGTGAACCAGCGAACCAGAAAAGTTACAGAGTGTTAGCCCTTCCGACGGACTTGTAACGCACTTCCGAGAATCGACGTAAAAGGTTAGACCTGATGGCACTTTTTACATCTATTTTCATTCGTATTTTTATTGTTTATTATTTGCATGAGTATTGTGGAATGATGTGTGTTGTGGCCCTTGAATAAAATGGAAAATGTGTCGCCTCTTGTGGTATATAGGATGGAAACCCAGACGTAAACTCCGTAGCAGAATCCGAATGGACGGTAGTGCGGTCTGTACTTGGGATACAACTCCACGTACCACTTGAGCAAACATCACATATTTCGATCTATTTTGTCTTGTTTGTTTATTATCCGTTATTTAATTTCTGCATGTTATTCGTTTGAGTAATGATGAGATAAAGGGCATGGGCTTAGTAAGTTGGATTAAAGGTCCTCCATTACGAGGGGTTAAAATCATTTACCACGATGTTTTGCCGCGCCGGATGATGTATATTCGGTTGAATGTAAGATGTGTTCAATCAGGTATACAAAGTCCGATATTGTTGTCTTTATTTTTTATATGCATTATGTTATTAGCGCATGGGCTTAGTAAGTTGGATTAAAGGTCCTCCATTTCGAGGGGTTAAAATCCTTTACCACGATTCTTCACCGCGCCGGATGACGTATATTCGGTTGAATGTAAGATGTGTTCAATCGGGTATACAAAGTCCGATATTGTTGTCTTTATTTTTTATATGCATTATGTTATTAGCGCATGGGCTTAGTAAGTTGGATTAAAGGTCCTCCATTTCGAGGGGTTAAAATCCTTTACCACGATTCTTCGCCGCGCCGGATGACGTATATTCGATTGAATGTAAGATGTGTTCAATCGGGTATACAAAGTCCGATATTGTTGTCTTTATTTTTTATATGCATTATGTTATTTGCGCATGGGCTTAATAAGTTGGATTAAAGGTCCTTTATGTCGAGGGGTTAAAATCATTTACCACGATGTTTTGCCGCGCCTTTTAGCCCGTTATTATTTATTAGGTGTCATCTATTCATCTGTTCAAGTATGTGTCATGTTGTTTACTGCATTTTGGAGGTCACTGCTGTAACCCCGTTCGAACGCGTTTCAGAACGCCGCACGAACACATGTTTTCTGTCTCAGTTCTTTCGAACGCGTTACGAACGCTACTCTACTCGAACGCGAACCTTCTGTTTACCATTCGAACGTGGCTACGAATGCCCACGGTAAACAGGCTCTCTTCCATCATATCTCATGCATGGATACTCATTTTGTCATTTACCTTTTTGATTGTTAATATTCTCACAGTTAGTCATTTATTGTGTCCACAAGATCACATGTTCGTTTCCATTATGCATGTTTAAACGATAGTTATCTACTTATGCTTCCGCATTCATCCATTCAACATGTTCATGAAGTTATATGCTTGCCGTTATTCCGATTTGCTTTCATGCGTGATTGTACAATTATTATCTACTGGCATGCCTATGATCAAATGTAATGTGCTTATGACATTGTATGCTTGCCGTATTTCAATTCATCTTTATGCATGCAAATTGAGACATAGATTATATGCAAATATGTTATATGCAAATTCGGACATAGGTTATATGCAAACTTATATATGAGCCTTGTACTTATGCATGCGAACTTAGGAGTAAATTATCCTTGGAAATAAATATTGCTTAGGCTTGGTTAAATTATTGCACAAATCATTTCATTACAAGTGGCATAAGTAAGGGACCATTCCGAACCCAACAGTTTGAGGTCTTCCCTTGCGAGGGGTGAGTGCGGTCTTAAATCTTTGCCCCGTTTCACACCGGGTGGCGACTCCATTATTCTCCGATTTAGTCCCCTGCGGGCTACTCCGTACTCCTAACTAGGCCGCGAGCCTAGAACAGCATGCGTCGCCCAGTTTCTGTGTCCCACAGTCTGGCGACTCCACTGGGGATAGAGAATCGGCCCCGAAATAATGTCTTGTAATATTATGATTTGTGCTTTAAGTTAATTGTTCCTATAGTGGGTTGAAATGGGTTTAATCAAAGGCACTTTTATGGTTAGGTAATGATTTGGTGTCTTCCTTCACTCACTACCTTTCTATAAGGAAAAGCTGTGAAGGCACCTAGATAATCATCTACTTGTAGCCTACTGTGATGGACTAATTTGGAGGACTCGTTGTTTATTCCTGACACCAAGCGATAAGAGCCTAAGAGGCTTGGGTACTTAAGAGAGCCCCGCTCCACCCTCCATCTCGGGAATCTACAACGGGAAATCCATTTGACAGTCAGTCACACACCATAGCTCGTTGGCACGTACCTTAGTGTATAAAAAAGGTGCGCTCACTTGGTCGCTCGGACCCTTGAGTGGGGAGACCTAGTTGTGGGTAATCCTTCGTCAGCGAGAGCCTTTATCCACACCCTCGTAAACCCGCGTTTACGAACGCTACTCGAACGTGAACCTTCTGTTTACCGTTCGAACGCGGCTACGAACACCCACGGTAAACAGGCCATCTTCCATCACATCTCATGCATGGATACTCATTTTGTCATTTACCTTTTGATTGTTCATGTTCTCACAGTTAGTCATTTATTGTGTCCACAAGATCACATGTTCGTTTCCATGATGCATGTTTACACGATAGTTTATCTACTTATGCTTCCGCATTCATCTATTCAATGTTCATGAAGTTATATGCTTGTCGTCATTCCGATTTGATTTCATCCGTGATTGTACAATTATTATCTACTGGCATGCCTATGATCAAATGTAATGTGCTTATGACATTGTATGCTTGCCATATTTCAATTCATCTTTATGCATGCAAATTGGACATAGATTATATGTAAATATGTTATATGCAAATTCGTACATAGGTTATATGCAAACTTATATATGAGCCTTGTATTTATGCATGCGAACTTAGGAGTAAATTATCCTTGGAAATAAATGTTGCTTAGGCTTGGTTAAATTATTGCACAAATCATTTCATTACAAGTGGCATAAGTAAGGGACCATTCCGAACCCAACGGTTTGAGGTGTTCCCTTGCGAGGGGTGAGTGCGGCCTTAAATCTTTGTCCCGGTCACACCAGGTGGCGACTCCATTATTCTCCGGTTTAGTCCCTCGCGGGCTACTCCATACTCCCAACTAGGCCGCGAGCCTAGAACAGCTTGCATCACCCAGTTTCTGTGTCCCACATGTAGTGTCATATAGAGGGGGGATATAAACGCCTATTTGCTAGTATAAATAGGAGGGGGAAACACATTTGTAAGAGAACTATTCTGTTAACACAAACAGCTCGGTTTCCACACTGACCGATCACAAATTAGGTCGGCAGAGCACATTTCGATAATAAAACACCCATCCATTTTTTGATCATGGACGTAGGTTGTATTCAGTCCGCCGAACCACGTTATACTTTGTGTTGATTTGCGTGTTTATTCCATTTTTTCAAAGTTTGCTTTTAGTTTTTCCATAACCAAACAAATTCATTGTTGAAGGAAGACTATCCCGAGAGCGGTATTCCTTTATTGCCCCTGAGACAAAAATCAGCCGTCAACAGTTGGCGCTCTCTGTGGGGATTTCAACGAAAAGTAACTTACGTAATAGAACGATGGCAGAAGGTGGAAACCACCGGTCTTTAGAAAGTTCAACAACAGAATATATGGAAAAAATGGAGGAAAATATGAGGAATGATAGGGAGGAAAATCAAACCCTATTGAAATCCATGATGGACAAATTGGTGGAAAAGACGAATAATGAAAGACTTGAAGTTGGAACCAACCGGAGGAGAAGTGAAATAGTGGAAGGAAAGAGAGTTGTAGATGTGAGTGGAGACGATGAACCCAGGAGGAAGGACCCCGGCGGGATGAGGTCTCAGGTGATAGAAAGGGATTTGCAAGCGGATGATATATGGGAAGAAGAAGAGGATAGGCAGTCGCCAAATTCTTCCTATGATAGCCCACACGACACCAGAAGGGAAGATAGGAGGCGTGGCGGAGTTGAACGTGAAATTTATGGTCGCGGCATGCACCGTATTCGGAGTGACATGCGCGAGGAAAGTCGCGGGGGGCAGCGTGGTAACCCTGATGACAACATGAAAGCTTGGTTAAGAAAAGAAATGACTAAGTGGGAAGAGAGCTTCAAAGTTGATGCAGGGGATGCTCGGGACGGTGAAGTTGAATCTCCATTCACATAGGAAATAAGGTTGGCAAAATTCCCAAGATGATTCATCATGTCGACCATGACACCCTATAAAGGCCATACCGATCCGAAATCGCATATTGAGGGTTTCGTTTTGTTGATGGAGGTCCAATGAATGGTGGGGGATGCCATTTGTAAAGTCTTCTCATTAACCTTGGGCGGGCCCACAGTCCTGTGGTTTAGAATTATAAACCCATGAAGCATCGGTAGCTTCTCACAACTTAAGAAGTCATTTGTTCAGCACTTTAAAGGGGCATGTGTCCCGAAGAAGACGATTGAGGAGTTGCGGCTTGTAAAATAAGGGGATGACGAGCCCCTGGTAGTTTTCATTAAACGGTATCACAGCTTAGTGCTCGAGGTCGGAGAATATGAGTCTCTAGAGGCCTTGGAAAGTTTGAAAGGGGCCCTGAAGGTCGGGAGGCTATGGACCCACCTGGGAATCTAGGACACACCGGACTATGCCACCACATTATAAATAGCCCAGAGGTTCGCTTTGGTGGAAGAAGATGGGAAGATATCCCGAAGGGGCACATCTACCAAAGAAATGGCGGCAAGGGTATAAGTTCCTTGGAGGCCAGATAGGGAAACCACCCATGAGGCAAAGGAAATTCAAAGGAAGCAGAGAGCCTTGAATTCACTATTTTGATGGCAGGAATCCATCCTCTGGCCGTCCACCCTATACAAAGGTATGCTTATTCTTTCAGGGCCTTGAATAACACTCCCGACGCTTGCTTAAGTGCCAGCATCGACTTAGACTCTTTGGGTGTTGAGTGATTTGGATCAGGGACCTCTGCATCGGACGCCTCAGAGTGTCTAGTATTTTCGGGACTATGTGCCGATCGCTTTATGAATCCCCGTCGAGAGCCAGTGACAATGGTGCTTAGACCTCACCTCGCCAGCCAACCCCAATCATGAAGGGTGACTAACGAGTCCATGGAACATTGAAACAAATTCCCATATACCAGCTAAAGTTACACTACAAACGTTTGCAATCCAACGAGGGATTCCATCTAACATAGAGGAAGACCAGAGACTAGTCATCGTCAGACTAAACTCAAGCCTTTATATATAGAGAGCATACCGAAACAGGCATAACTGTGGTTACGTTATGTCCATTTGGCCAGTGAGAGGGCTTTATAGAATTTTTTTATCATTCCCTGCGTTAGTTTACATGTGAAACTTATTGCATATAAAAAATGAAATGGATCGGATAACTCGGATCATAAGAAAGCTGTTTGTTCCCCGGAGACATGGACTAATGCTCAATGAGCAAGGAAAGGGTTCCAACTTCATAGGAAAAAGGCAGAGCAATATGGAGCTCGTTCTACTTGTAGATGATCATGACCCCACTACTGAGTTAGCTCATTCTTCGAAAGATTGCCCATATTTCTTCTCTTCAGGCATTGGAAGATGAATCAACTCCATATAAGCTGGATGACCCGGGCCTTCTTTGTGGCTTGGTGTTAACTGTAGCACTATCAGACCTTGAAGGTTAAGTTAGTGTTCCATGAACTCAATCCCACATAAATGTTGTGGCATAAGTTATCTAGCTACATTCTATTACCGGTTGACACCCCCTTGAAAATTAAATAAGTCTTATGGGATAACATACACAAGTATGCCTCTATCAATTGGATAGACTGGATGAGATTCTCATTTTACAAGAGATGCTTGCACTTCAACTAATTCCCCAGCTGCCCTAACCTTTTCTGTCTGATGACTCTTACAAGGGGATTTAATTTCACTAATAGGAAGGAAAAGGAGGTTGCTTGCATACTTTGTGATTCGGTTCCTTTTCCTTGGTGTGGAAAGATCTCTGCCATAAAACAGAGAGCTCGTAGGCCTTATTCTATAGTATAGAACAGAGGCATTCTGGGCCGACTACTACGACTACATGCGCATCTAGTGCAGTGGTTTGGAATAAAAACCTTGACCATCTTCCGAAGTTCTAAATAATCTACTGATCAAAGGCTGTAGGGGCGGACTGCTCTACATTCAGCCACGCCACAGTGACCCCCGAAGCGATCTTCTTCTAGTTGCGGGGCGAAATCCGGCATCCAATTGCTGGCTCTGAATAACCAGCCCAGCAATAAGTTCAATTCTTCCATAACATAACGGGGCGGGGTTGCGCGCGAGCCGAGTGACGTAGGTGCACAAGAGTACTTCGCGCCACAACCATCTCTTTTTTATAGGTTCTACGGACCGATGCCTGCTGCTTCATCTGGGAGAAAAGAATCATAGATATGCCGGTCATTAGAAGGAAGAATCGCCATAAAAAGATTCCTCGTGTATCATATGTAGCAAAACTATGAACGAGAGCTAGCAATCCGGACCGTATTGAAAAGGTTCATGAGACACAGCATGTAAGAGTCACAATATTAAGAAACGAGATCCAAGAATGAAGAAGGGGTAGAATTACTGAATGAATACGAGCCGTGGCTAATACCCGAGGCATAAAAGAAGCATTTTCTACGGGATCCCGAAACCACCAGCCACCCCGACCTAATTCATGATAAGCCCATCAACTTCCTGGCAAGATGCCTACGGTTAAAAACCACCAACATGTCAAGATCCAAATTCGAATTGGTTCCTGGTCCTGGTCAGAGACCACTGTGTTCGCGCCGGCGGTCCAACAAAGAGGCGAAGTAGTGGTATCTTTCTTTCCATTACGAACGACATGTTTCGCCTGCGCCCTCTCCGTGTCCACTAGCGCTCCTGTCCAGAGCGAATAGAGGGTGAAAAAGCACCGCCGAAGCAGCATGAGCGGGCTTCTATTGCTACGTAACAATAGAGCAGGATAGCATTTAGCGCCCACATGTTTGAATTTGAGGGTAAGAAGCTCGCTTGTTATACGGGATCCGACGCATCCAGCAGAGCGAAGCAGCGTTCCATTCTTTTCGGCGGCATCCTTTCGCATTGGCGGTGAGTGGAGTGCCACAATCCCATTCATCATTTTTGATCTACATAATCCAAAGCCCATAGCACTGGCGACGTCTCCGGCATAAATGCAAGGAGGATGTATAGCTGATATAGGATCTTGTGGAACAGGATTTGATTCTGCAAGCGGTTCGGTACGAACGAAGAAATTTCGAACAAAAGGATCGGAACTCGCTGATAGGAAAGGAGAGAAAAACAAAGCAATGCCAAGAGCTCCGTCAATCCGCTGTTCATCGATAGACGAAGCTCTCTCTTTATCATCTCGTGCCGGATGCAACAAAGGATGAGTCCTTTTTCCTTCTCGCGAACCACGGGAGCGCCTAGCGCCCGGAGGACTATGGATTTTCCTTTCAGGGTAAAGCGGCGCATAAAAAAGGGTTGGTCCGTCAAAAGTCCGGTTCCTTCGCGAACGAAGTTCAGAATCAACAAGGGTTCGTAGAACGAAGGGAGTGTACAACTGGCAAAAGCAACTTTTTTGTTCGTAACGAGGGAGAGATAGAATGGAGTTCTTCACGAAGTTCGAGACAAAAAAATAAAAAAAAGTGTCTCTATGGCCTCCTCGTTTTGAGACATTATGGCTTTGGGGTCGACCCCGGTAACAAAGAAGGAATCCATAAAAATTTGGGATCCGACACCATGATAAAATACTACCCTCATGATTAAGCCGAAACATATATCTTATATATGCCAATATATCCAA
Organism: Zanthoxylum bungeanum; assembly: GCA_019454045.1. Classification (NCBI taxonomy): domain Eukaryota; kingdom Viridiplantae; phylum Streptophyta; class Magnoliopsida; order Sapindales; family Rutaceae; genus Zanthoxylum; species Zanthoxylum bungeanum. The sequence goes on from SKCR01041264.1 coordinate 34,297, forward strand.
TATATTGCCTAACCTTTTTCCTCTGAATCAATTAAGCCTTGGCTTTGGCACAACAAACTTAATGATCCCAGTTAAGCGGAACCCATTGACTTTGGAAAGCTTCATAATCGATGTCGATGGACAAGAAGTGATCTTGACTTTGGCCAACAAATCACGACTTGGACAAGACACCAATATGGAACAAAGCCTTCATGATTCAAACACATCCGTGACGGACAAAGGTCTTGACTTTGGCCAACAACCAGTGCCAGTCTTGGATCTTGAGTAAGAATCACTCAATGGAAGGAAAAACGCTTAATATTTTGTGAGGGTTTTTTCGCGTAATTGGCAACAATTAATTATCTTTGTTAAGGTCTCATCATCATACACCCTTAAACATGCATTCTAAACACATAATAAGGCGCATATAAATAAATAATAATGATATGCGGATGGATATTTAAACATTGTTCCTATAACAAATCTCTCAATTAGAACAAATCTCTCCATTTCCTCTCTCATGCTAGCACAAATATTACTTCTACCCGATTACATAACACTTCTAAAGAAACCTCATTTACATTGAGGGGAATAGGTGAGAAGAGAAATACACAGAGTCAAGAGGTAATAGGTTGGACACGCAGGTCCAATTAATAAATTCTAAATTTATTACAACAATTTCCAAAATTGCCCTCACCCATCTAATATCCATTCGATATACATTATTCATACATCGCATCCATGTATTCACACAAACATGTTATCAATCAATCTAATCCAATTAATTAATCTGAAAATTAATGACCATCCAATGTTCAAACAACGATTTGATTTTGCGCGAGTCCGACTCGTTTTGCGAATAAGTACTCAAAGTACGAATTCTTGAATTATATTAAACTACAACATTAATCCAATTCAATTTGTATTTAATACTAATTCATTATTTAATTCCAAATTAAATATTACACTTTTTAATGTGTCTTTTGCGACTTAGATTCTAAATCTAATCGTTACGGGTCTCAAAGCCCAATTAACATCCAATGTTAATTTAATTAAAGTCCAATGAACTTTCAATTAATTTCTAAGGCATAGACTTTTGGTCAATATGGGTCAAACCCAAATACTAAAGCCCATTTAAGGAATCACCCTTATTTACCAAGAAACCAATTTAGGCCCATTATGCCCAATTAAAATTAAAGGTCAATTAAGTCATAATTGGACTTTATGGATATGGTTTTGGGCTCAATTGGATCCAACCAATTAGCCTAAAGCAAACTTGGCCCAACCAAGCCTATTAAGCCCAATTACAACTTTAAAAGCCCAATTCCAAATTTGGCCCAATTAATTAAATTACCAAAATTCCAAATTTCATAATTTAATTAACGTAAAGTGTATGCCATAATTAATTAACCAAATTAATATTTCCAAAATACTAATTCACTCAATTAATTATGCTAATCTTCATCAACTTATGTCCAACACAATTGAATCAAAAAATCATATCATTTTACATGCTTCTATCACAGCAATTTAGGGATTTCTTTGTCCGATTCGGTTTTAATCCAATTAAATCCACAATCAACATTACCCAAATGATTTTCAACTCATCCAATGATCAAAATCAAAAAATACCATGACTTAGGGCAACATTACACATTCGGCCAAGCCATAATTTTGGGGAAAATTTGATCCAATCCAATTTTCACAAAATTGATCACAAATAACTCCAAGTCATTCATGTACAAGCATGCTCAAACAAGTAATTTCACTCAAACATGCTCAGATCCAATTTACCCAAATTTTACCATAATCAAATTTCATGCTCAAAATGGCTCAAGATACCATTGTTGGGTTTCTATTAAATCCCAAGATCAATTTCAAGCAAGAAACATGTGTGAAATACAACAATGAAGAATGGCGGAATCATACTTACATTGATCAGATATGGCGATGCGAGGAACAACAAAAATCTTCAAGCTTTTGGTCCATGATGCTCACGGTAAAGGCTCCTCTTTGTGCTCCATTTTCGGTCATCTCCAAGCTCCAAGCTCCAAGCTTGGTGTGCATTCCATGCCCACGGGTGAGTTTCCCTATCACCTTCGCAAGACCCCGAATGTGTGCTAGCACTCGGTAATTTTTGCCACAAAAATCACCTAAGCTTCTCATTGGCTCACGACAATTTGCAGTGAAAAAGAAGAAGAAAATTGGCCTAAGCCGAGAGAGAGAAGAGAGTGAGTGGAGAGAAAATGTGTTGGTTGTTTTTTGTGTATTAGATTTCCAAAACCTAATACCAATTTTTTGACTTTCCAAAAGTCAAGGCATTAAAGCCAACCAACTACCACCATCAATCACTCATGACAAGTTGTCAAATCACTCAAAGTGACTAGCCATCACATCAATCGATTGACTAGTGATTTGACGCTTGATGTGACTTGTGGGCCGCACTTGAATTCGAAATGTGAGTGCACCCGCAAACACTCCCGGGCTCGGGTTCGCTAATTCCGAATTAACGAATTTTCCGTTGCGACGTAATTAAATCAAATTTAATTAAATAATTGTGCCTAGCAAAATTACTATTCACGTCGCTAGCAAATTAATTATAAATTAACTCGTTCGCCCGAATTAAAATCTAATTTTAATTCCGCATCGAATACAATTTCGTATAATATATCGAATATATTATTTTATCGATTAATTCCAAATTAATCGTTCTCTCTCTTTAAATAATATTTTATCCCAGATAAAATATCTCTGCAATTAATCCCATATTAATTTTCTCTCTCTACTAATTAATCTCAGATTAATAAAGTGCGAGTCATACGTCATCGGTGAATCTTCGGGAAGCGACCCATGAGATCCCCGAATATGTTGGCAGTAAATCCGGTCGTCAGACTATCTGAACACGTACGTACCTAGTACTACGTTTTTATCGATTTACAAGACATGATTGGCTTCTAGCAAAGCACCGTGCCAACCCAATTCTCCAGAAATATTCTTACTGGAATATGTGATATATATCAGGCGTAGTATACGTAGTATACGTAGTATAGCGTATTTCGATCCAACATCGGATGTCACGTGCAAGGCCTGGGGTTGGAAATGTGTCTGCCCCGTACGAAGCACATATCAGATCTCTGGTAACTAGTCTCTATAATCGGATAAACATGACCTAGTCATAATATCCCGATAGCTGCAGCATATAAGAGAACCAGTTCTGTATCCTACGTGATCATCATCTCCACTATGACTGGAGTGATACTTCCGTCTTGACATCACACCCAATACACTACGATTCTCAATATACCCAAAAGAGGCGTACACAAAACCCGTTAAGCCCTGTACGACCAAAACCAAAGTACATTGATTGTCGCAAGTGTTAGCGGTGCAAGTCTCAGGTTAAGACCAAATACACCTACCCTGATTCGGACTTCCATAGACACATAGTCATACTACTAATGAAATTCCGAGGGGTCTATCCAGAGCGAAGCTATTTCCGTACCATCGGTAAACACAACCTCCTATTACACTTGCATGAGTATCATATACCCAAATATATGAAAACTATGTCGTTATGCTCCCACAACGCGCATAAGTGTAATACCAGTCTTTTAACGCATTATCGATGTCCAATCTCGATAATACTCTGACTAGGGATATTTAATGATTAAACCTTCGTGGATTGATACTGTCTCATATCATCTCTCAATCCGGAACTAATCATAAGGACCTTCTATCATTTATACATCTTGGTAATCTAATTACAAATGATAAAAGAGCAATTTCCTTTGTCACATAGTTAATTTGTACAACAACACCATGATCTGTACAAATAGTGATGCTATGGGTCATAATTGTCCAACACTTCCTCCTCTTCCAGAATCTGGTCAATTCGCTTTTCAGTAGCTTTTATCCTATCAAAATATGAGAATTGCACCCCACCTTTAAGCAATTGGTGAAACGACTCTCTTAGGCCTGTGAACTCCTCAGATCTCCCTTTAAACTCTATGTAACTCCATTTCCTTAGCCTCACCTTCACTGTCTCTGATATGATTCTGAATCTCTGCGATGGACAACCTCATATACCAGGTCCCCCCAAATACCAACAATCCTCCACAATTTCCTTACATCTATCATATTTACTCTATAACTCTTCATAAAAGAAACGTCTTGTACCCTTGTTATAGCTGTTGCCGGACTTCGTCTTCTTTGTTAACTCTAGGCTGATCGGGCAGTGGTCTGAAGCCCAGTTTTCCAGATGCCTCACTTCCCATCGGTGGTTCAAATTCCACCACTTACCATTTGCTAGGAATCTATCCAATCTTTCCTCAATATGCATATCTCCCCCTCTTCGGTTTGACCAGGTGAAGGGAAGACCCTGAAAGCCCAAATCCTAGAGGTCACAAGTACTTGCTGCCTCTTTAAAGTCAGCCATGCCCTTGGCGTCTCTTCCCAACCCTCCAACCTTCTCCGATGGCTCCAAGATCTCATTGAAATCACCAAATCACACCCACAGTAAGTCAAACATGGCCCCTAATCTCTTAATTAATTCCCATGTATGATGCTTCTGAGTCAGTTCTGGGTGACCATATATACCAGTAATGCGCCATGGGCTTCCTTCCCCATCCCTAATGGTTGCGTCAATGTGGTGACAACTAAAGGATTTGATACTCAGCTCACACTCTTTCCTCCAAAATAAAGCCAGTCCCCCACCAAAACCCATCCTATCAACCGGAAAACAAAAATCAAAATTCAGCTTTCTTCGAACACCTTCCAAAAGTTTGGCATGCATTTTAGTCTCACTAACAAACAGTATCTCAGGCCTAAGTTGTTGGAGAATTTTCCATAAGTTTCTGAATGTCCGGGGATTCCCCAAACCCCGGACATTCCAGCCCATGATCCTCATAATTCTCGGCGGTGCTGCTCGACAGCCACCGTCGTTCCCTTGTTTCCATCTCTACCACTATCAGACCCAGTAGCACTTAACCCATTAACGATTGAAGTGTTGCAATTTAACTCTAGTAAAGGAACCCGATTCTGATAGGGATGAAGTACATTCACCCCTTCGTTTGCTTCTTGTACTAGGCAGCGTCTCTTACCTGATAGGCTTTCAGTGCAAGGTCCATAGGCTCTCTTTCCTAACCCACTTTTGATGGCTGGTACCATGACCCCAACATTCTTCCTAGTCTTCTGTTTCCACCTCTTTGGGCCCTTATCAATCTGGGCTGGCTTGAACCCCACAGTTTCTGTTGCCTTACTTTCTAGCTTTGTATACTTGTGGTCCCCATCGTTTCTATTTGTTTCCACTTCACCGGGTGTCTTTGACAGCTCTTCAACATCCCGTGACTCAGCAGGCCCTATTTCCATCTTTCCCTCCAACTTTCCTCTGCCATCTATAGTCTCTGACATTACCTCTTTTTCCAGAGCACTGCAAATCTACGCAACCTCTTTTGGCCTACTCGATGACATGTCAGTGTGGCAGGTAGGGGAAATTTCATAAATACCCTTATCAGCCAAGACCTCCCCTGTCTTCGTCCCCCTCTCATCTTCCACTGGTTTGTCATTGTTCCTCCACCCATGGTTCACATGCCCATTATCCCGCCTGTCATCATTACCATTTGGTCCTTCCTTCTGTGTGTCTCCCATATTGAAAAAAGTTACTTTTCTTACCACCGGACCGTGATCCCCTCCATCTGTCCACAAAAAGGCTTGCTTTCATCCATGGGCCGAAAGGGAGACTTTTGTATCCACTCGCCTCCCCTGATTCATTTGTCCCCAAATCTGGGCATTCCCGAAATGGATGGCCAATTTTACCACATTTATAGCAAAAATCAGGAAGTTTCTCGTATAAAATTGGAAGCATCACTCCTGGATCGTTTTCACCTGTCTTGACCAGGAGCCATTTCTTCAGAGGTTTTCCGACATGTACTGAAACCATTACTCTAGCAAACTTACCAAGGCAGCCGCTTATGGTATTTTCATCAACTTCTTTAACCAAACCAACTTCATTTCCCAAGCTGGTGATTGCATCCAGGTGCATACACATTACCGGTATGTTGTGAATCTGGATCCAGAAAGAGGTGTGTGTGAATCTCTGCTTTGATACCTCACCAATCCCCTCGACTTCAGTAAGAACTAAAAGAGAGTTATCAAAATGCCATGGCTCCATCGCCAGCACCCTTCTCTTATCTATCTCCGAGGCGAAATGGAAAATGAAGATATTGTTCCCTAAGCTCTCCATACTGACCTCATGAATGGTTTTCTAGATCTGGACAATCCCCATTTTGAAGGCTTCTCTATTGACCCCCCTCGTTGACATGATTTTCCCCATTAGTGAATGGCCCAATAATTCCTTCCCTTTTACTACCAGATTCTTCTCAAGTATGACCACATCATTCGCTTCCCCTTGAATGTTTAATGACCCACACGGCCTAACTAAATCTTCTGTATCCATTCCTTCGAGCTACTGGACTAGAAACACAGAGAACTATGTTGATAAACGAAAAACAAATTCTTCAGTCATAAAGACTGAGGTCTATGTTCATAAAGAACACCACTCTACTTCTACTTTCTCTCTACTGAAAGTAGAGAGCAAGAGAAGAACTTGGTCCATAAAAATATATCATCTTTAGATGGGAGAACCTTTATTTTTCAAAAGGTACCCTCAGCCAGCCACTTTGCCGGTTCACAGTCCTATTATATCTAATTATTGGGCCGAAGCCCAATATTGATTTCTAAGCCCAATAGATCTCGCGCTACTTGCGTTCTTTTTCAACTGCCCTAAATATCAGGTACCATCGTGCATGTCTGAAAATAATTTCGATTCAAAACTTCAAATTTTGCTCCTTTTTTTCTTCTAATATAATAAACACATGCAATTGCTAGTAAATAATCGAGTTATATAAAAAATGAGCATTGTACCGAAAGAAACGATTGAAGTAATCGCACAGAGCGTCGGAATTTGCAATTTGTCCTCCGATGTCGCACAAGCTCTCGCTCCCGATGTCGAGTATCGCATCCGGGAAATCATGCAGGTTCACTTTTATTTCGTTGATTTTTTTAGTTGCTAGTAGTTTTTAAGCTCAAATTGTTAATTATTGAAGTTTAATTTTAGTTACAAAAAGTTTTATTATTGAAGATTGTTGCTTTCAAATTGTAGGAGGCGATTAAATGTATGCGACATGCGCGTAGAACTGTATTGACCTCAAATGATGTTGATGGTGCACTTAATTTGAGAAATGTGGAGGTAAAATTGTTTTTTTTTTTTTTTAAATTTTGATTGATATGTATTTTGAATTTAATTAACGGTATGTTTGGGTTTGAGGTTCTGTGGCTTTTAATCTGCAGCTTCTGTGCATTCAAAATTAAGCAGAATCATAGCAGCTTGGTTTTCTAAATATATAATTTCATGTTTTCTTTTGCCGCAGCCAATATATGGATTTGCTTCTGGTGATTCTTTGCGATTCAAAAGAGCTGCTGGGCTTAAGGATTTGTACTACATTGATGACAAAGATTTAGAATTTAGAAATGTAAGGAATTGGAGATTACATTTAAAGTCGTTGATTGAAGCAGCTTTAGTTGTTGTTCTCTTATTTTGCCTGATTGATGCAGGTGATTCAAGCTCCATTACCAAAAGCACCGCCTGATACATCTGTTTCTGTTCACTGGTTAGCAATCGAAGGTGTTCAACTAGCTATTCCTGAAAATGCTCCAGTTGAAGGTATTATTTTTTTTTTTAAAACTCTGGTGCTATGTAAATCAAGGAATGAGGCTAAATTTGAGTATGTAGGGTAAAACTATGGATAGCCACAATTGCTTTGGATCAATGAAATATTCTAATTGTGTATCACGGATTTTCTCTCTCTATATATATCTTGCTTTGTTCACGGTGCTTGCAGCTGTCTCTGATGGCAAAAGATCAGAATATAGGGAAGATGGAATTTCTGTTGACATTAGATTACCTGTTAAGCATGTGCTTTCTAAGGAGCTTCAGGTACATTTTGTGTCCCATGCTGATATGCTACAAGGCTTTGTTATCTTTTTTTTCTATTAGTATATATATATTTTCAACATTTTAATGATAAATCTTGCCGTCTTTGCCTGTGTAGCTTTACTTTGATAAAATAAGGGAGCTTACTTTGAGTAGATCTAACTATGTCGTCTTCAAACAAGCACTTTTAAGTTTGGCAACAGATACAGGACTCCATCCATTAGTTCCTTATTTCACATACTTCATTTCTGAGGAGGTAGAATCTAGAATTTTCAACTTTATCTTTTCTACGTAAATTATGCAAAACGTTGTTAGTGATATGAGCTGACGTATCTCTGTTGTTTTCAGGTCACACGAAGTTTGAACAATTTTTCTCTGTTGTTTGCTTTGATGCGTGTTGCCCGAAGCCTTCTTCAAAATCCACACATACATATAGAACCTTATGTAAGTGTATTGTCCTTTCCAACTTTTAATGCTTCATAACTATTTGAAGTTAACAAGCTATCTGATGGATTTTTTTATTATCATATCAGTCACATTTTTTTTATAATGTTACTTGACTCTGGAAATCCCTGTGTTTCTGTATTAGACGATAGGATAGTGAGGAACTTCTGGAAGGTTTTTTTTTTTTTTAATATTTTAATAATTATCACATTGTTGGGACATCTCAGGTCCTAAGTTTTGGGCTTGGTACTGCAAGTGCTAATCAACACTGTTGGTATTGATTTTCTTCAGCTACACCAAATGATGCCATCTGTTATTACCTGCCTTGTCTCTAAAAGGTTGGGGATTAGATTTTCGGACAATCACTGGGACCTTAGAAACTTTGTAGCCGACCTCCTTGCTTCTATATGCATGAGGTGATTTTTCTGTATCTTCTGATTTTACATATTTTAAATTCATCGTAGGATAATACTGCTTGACACAAAATCAAAATGTCAATTTACTAAATTGTGAATTTAGGTTGTTGGAAAATTACTTTTACATGTTTCAACTTTCGAATCATTTGTAAATTGCCTTAGTAATGCTTGTTCATGCTTGGACAACAGCACTAAAGATGCTTGGATATTAGAACTGAATGGTTTTTATATGTACTTAAGCTGGTGTATGCAGGCCCGTACCATTTTATTGATTTGTTTTTTTTTTTCCAATTCATTTTTGGAACCACACAATTCTTCGTTTGAGAGAATATCTTTCGTCCTTAATTCACCTTCATAACCACTGGGGCTCTGTACTTTTCTCACATGTCGAAACTTTGCAGATTTGGTCATGTTTATCAAAATCTACAGTCTCGTGTGACAAGGACTCTGCTTCATGCTTTCTTGGACCCAACAAAATCATTATCTCAACATTATGGCGCAATTCAGGGGCTAGCAGCCCTCGGACCCAGTGTGGTATTCTCCATCCGATATGCCCTTTTCATTTGTGAAATTAGAAAACAACCCTTTCTTCTTTTCTGGTATGGGAGGTGGGGGAATGGGAATAAATGTGAGCCTTCAGTTTTAGGATCCTGTGATATACCTGCTACAAAACCCGTAATCCCGGAAAGACTATTTCTACCAATATCTCTGCAAGATATGAGGAGAAAAAAGGGAAAGGAAAAATGCATTTTAGGATGATTGCCAGTTTTCTGAACTTGTTCGTATGTTTTCATTTTCACTTGGCAGTCTTGAGAAATTCTGATTGTCTTGGGTTTTGTTTTGCATCTTAAACACGGGGTGCATCTTGCTATAAGCTGTCATTGTAGCTTTATTTTTGTGCAGTTTTACAGTGCCTTGCAGAATTCATTATCTTTTTCTGATTTTGGGTAGGTTCGTCTTCTTATACTACCAAATCTTGAGCTGTATTTACAACTCCTTGAACCAGAAATGCTTCTTGAGCAACAAAAGAATGAGATGAAGAGGCATGAAGCTAGGCGTGTTTACGGGGCATTGCAGGTTGGCTTTTTTTTTTTAACCTTTCAAGAAGTTCCTTTACTTGGATTGCTACTGACATGATATGCGATGGCACTAACGTGGCCAAACTTTTCAGCGTGCAGCTGGTCTATGTGTATATGATCGACTCAAAACTGTTTCGTTGAGGCCACCAAAACAGTCCAGATGGAAGAGCAATGGAAAGGTCATGACTATTTTTCCAAGTATGATATCATTGTATTTCTTTCTTTTAATTTACATACATGTATTTAGATAGATACTTGCATCTGTGCATAGGCTGTGTGCGACGCGTCTATTACTTATTCCAGAATCCAGTGATTTTAATTACTTGAATAGCTAAGGTGAATTATTAAGAGTGTACTAGGGAACACAAATAATAATTAAGCATTGATCTTCAATGGCAATGTGTAAGTGAATAAATTTCCAAGATTGCAGTGGCCAGTATGTCTTTTAACTTTGAAGTGATTGGTTAGAAACTTGGTATAATGCTAAACTAATTGCATTAACTGATTTAATATGCCCTTGGAAATTTTCATCAATACTAGCACACTCGTGCCTTTAGAATTCACTAGATGATTCCCTAATTCTCTCTTTCACATCCTCTCATCCTCTTGCTCTGCTGTCATTTTTCAACTCATCAAGGTAAACGCAAAGCAAGCATGGACAACTTAATGCAGCAACCACCGGTCAAGAGAATGGCAACACTTGGCCCCATGGGCGTGATGCCAGTGAACTCCATGGCTGTTAACATGCAAGGACCGACAGGTGGATTTCCCACCGTTGTAGGAGGTCATAGTGTCGGTGTATCATCAATGCTACGGCAGTTACCAAATGAAAAGATGTTGAGAAGGGAGGCCAGCAGTCGAGGGGTAAAGACTTCAACTGTTCTAGCTCAGGCCTGGAGGGAGGACGCAGAAGGAGGGCACTTGCTGGCATCTCTATTTGAGCTTTTTGGTGAAAGCATGTTGTGTTTCATGCCCAAGTCCGAGTTATCATCTTTCTTCTTGTGATAATTAGAACACGAGAACTTGCCATTTACAATAAGTTTGTAATTATGTGTTAAATTATCTTTACAATGAGTAGTTAGTTTATAACACCCATTTTCTAGGAGTTTTGTGTAATGAAATTATGTATGCCATCTGTGTAGTTCTTTCCTGGGAGATATATGCAGAACAAACTAATGAAGATTCTTAATTATGACATTAACTTAATCATTCACAATACTAATAAACAAATGACACATGCTAAATTGAGGAAAGCAAATCTAAAACAGTTGATACCTGGTACACATGAGCTTCAGGATCATTATACAGCTTAATGGCACCGAGAGAAGGAAAAAAAATGTGCAAAACAAGAGTTCAAACGAATTAAAAGAAGAGCTTTCTTGGTGGTCTGGAATTAACAGTTGACGGTGAGGTTGGTGTCTTCAGGGGAAGGGGAACTCCCCTGCTTTCTTGACCTCCAGCTGGTTTGTCAAGAAATTTTGCGGCCTTAGGGTCGGTTAGAAGTGTCTTCTGAAACGACTGTGAAAAGCCTGTGGCAATTATAGTCACATGTATCTCCCCGTTGTAGCGGTCATCCACAACAGCCCCAAATATTATGTTAGCCGAAGGATCAGCCAAACTTGTCACAACCTGAAATTTCAGTAACACAACCAATTAGCTGAAAGAGCACTTTCTTAATACTAATCGCTCAACTATATTGACTGCATAGAATCATTCCATATTTGATAGATTTTTGTACCTTGAAAGACCATACATTTAATTTAATAGCTTGTAAAATTCTGCAGTACCTGGGACACTCGATTAACCTCCTGCAAGGTTATGTCCTTTCCTCCAGTAATATTATATACCACACCAGTTGCTGAGTGGATTGATGACCCAATCAAGGGAGCCAAAGTTGCCTGTTCAGCAGCTTCTTCTGCACGGTTTTTGCTGGACGAAACCCCCACTCCAAGCATTGCAGTTCCTGAATCTTTCATGACTGCCTTTACATCTGCAAAATCAACATTGACCAGTCCAGGTATCTGCATAAAGGGAAAAAAACATATACAAATTTGGGATTCTCAAACTATTGAATAACCATTGGAAGACATGCACACTTTAGCAGTAAATTTCAAATTCAACTGCGCTAGAAAGCTTGCCTCTAAGAAGAGCATGAAAATCTGGGATATAGGAAATAAGGGAAGAAATTCAAGAGTGTATAGTCAAGAGAGTCATGAATAACTTGGAACTTCTTGAAATAGCATGTCTAATAGCCAAAACGTGGGGGTAAAAAATGTTCCAGTTTTCCATAAAACAACTCACAGTGATTATGTCTGAAATTCCTTGAACCCCTTGGCGTAGAACATCATCAGCAAGAAGGAAAGCATCCTGAAGGGGTGTCTGCTCATCAGCAATATCAAGCAGACGATCATTGGGAATCACTATTAGAGTATCAACATTCTTTTGCAACTTCTCAATGGCCTCTAATGCCTGCATGCAAAAACAGGAAATTAAATTTATATGTGATCAGTATTCAATTTTCCAGAATTTTCAGAAAAAGAAATATCAGAGAACTAATAATAATATATCGCATGTTAAGAACAAACAACTAAGCTATTTCTCATGATATCAGATAGAAACCAAAATGACACATACCTGCAAGGATCTTTTACGTCCTTCAAAACTGAAAGGATAGGTAACCACACCAACAGTTAAATAACCAGCCTCCTTTGATATCTGTGCAACAACTGGTGCAGCACCTGACCCTGTGCCTCCACCCATACCAGCTGTTATAAACACAAGATCTGAGCCCTTGAGAGCATTTGCAATGGATTCCTTTGATTCCTCTGCAGCTTGCTCCCCCAAAAGTGGATTCCCACCCGTACCTACATTTTAATCAAACAATTAAAATATGAAAAAACAGTCCATATCCCACAAAACAAATAACAACCCAATCAAGCTACACAAACCAATAAAACCGTTCATACAACTTAAGTACGCAATATGGATTTTCTAGATTAAAGACAAGTGACAGACCTAGTCCACGAGTCAAAAGCTCTCCAATTTGAAGTGGGTTCTCTGCAGCTGACTGTAAAAGGGCTTGGGAATCTGTGTTTATGGCATAGAAATCAACTCCCTAGTTACAAAAACAAGCAACATTAGCAACAGCTACATAATATAAATCCTTAAATCGTCAACTTGCAGATTAAGGTGCACATATAATTCTATAATAGTTAATTACATAATAACAGAAACGAGTAAAAAATCACTCTTCACAACGGTAGAGCAGAACACATAAAAATGTGAACAGAAACTCAAATACCCATTTATAAAAACGATAAATGCCCTTCATAATTTTGATACTTTTTCAACATTGCCAATAATACCTAAATATATTTGAAAATTTGCAATAAATTTGGAGTCTTTTCCCAATTCGAGTCAATCCCATTAAAATGTTACTAAAAATTTCTACAATTTTGAATAAAAAAATCAACGTTTATTATTTCTTTCTTAAAAATAAAGGGGAAAAAAACCTACATGTAAGCCATTGCCAATCATGCGATTAACAGCATTGTTGCCGCCACCACCGACCCCCACAACTTTTATCTTAGCAGTCTCTATTGGAGCAAACGAGCAGCTTATATTCGCATAACGACACCGTTTCCAGGAACATATCCGAGTCGTTTTGTCACCATGAGAGTGTATCTTTTTGTAAAGAAATGAATTGGCAAGTGACGTTGATGATGAAATTAACTCATTTGAGCTTGTCACTTGAAGTGTTACCATTTTGATTTTTTTTTTTTTTTTTTTTTGCCCCGTTTGCAAATTGTTTCTGAAATAAATTGAGAGAAAATAGGTTTTAGGGTTTAAGAAGTAGCATTTTCTGGTTTTCGCATGACGCGTATTTTTAATTTTACCTCTGGGAGATATTCGCTGAGAAAGATTGGGTGGGCCCCAGTGCAACGGCGTCGTGTTGTGTGTATCAGTTATTTTTTATCGGGAGAAAGCCCCGTGTCTAAGTGTTGCAACGCGAGAAAGGTCGGGTCGGGTTCGGACTTTACCATTCTCGGAAAATGGATTGGATTGGGCCCGTGTCGGAAAAGTGAAAATTAATTTATAATCCATAAAAGTGAAATGGGAACGGGAAGGTTTTATAACACAAGATGCTTATTGCTGCTCAGCATACACCAACGAATGCAAGCCATGCAGAGTTAGTGTAGATAAATTTAGTTTCTTAATTTTCTTGTTATTACAATTTGCTTTGTTTCTTGAAATTTGATCTCATAATAAGATTGTGTGTTTTTTTTAAAAAAAAAAAAAAAAAAATTAAAAGCGTGTGTCAATTGCAGAACCTTAACAGACTATATTTTAGGAGGTGGTATATCATGTGCCGGGTGTATATGTCATCTCTCTCACAGCAGGCGAGTCCCACAACATAATATAATTTTCGATATTTCAGAGGCTACTACTGTTATCGCTGCAGAGTGGGTACAAATACCTAGGATGTGTTAGGTTCTGCGGAAGCGCGGTGGTTCGGACGAAATCGTAATTTTAAAAATTTTAAAGTTATTGAATAAATTATTCGATATCATATATCTATAGTTTATTCATATTTCACCTAAACATATTATTCGATATCATATAACGACATAATTAATAATGAAAACAATAAGAAAATTTTACGGAAACGATTTTCGCAAAATAGCATAAAACGTATTTTAGTCGAACCGACCAACCGAGACCATACATGGGCTGTCGAGGTAAGCCCCAATGGTATTTGGGAAGTTCATGGGCTGCCTAAACAGTGACAAATTCACTGTTTTGACAACCATTATTCGGTAAGCTCAAAACTTACCCGGTAATATCGTTTTTCGTCGTTTTCACTTATTTTCACTCCGAAATAATTTACAGAAATTATCATAACTCCCAATTAAGAGTGGCAATGGGCCGGACCGGGCCCGAGCTTTGATAAGCTCTGCAAGGAAAATAAAAACTCAGGCCAGGGAAAATCCCGGCTCGAGGGTCTGCCGGGCCAGAAAATTAAAAAAAAAATAAAAACATACAAATACAAAATACATTCACACTATATGCAAAGACAATTCAAAAATACATCAAAATTTTTATCTATAAATTAACAATTCAAATGCTACAAACAAATACAAATGCTATAAACATATTAAAGTATATATATGTTTTTTTTTGTTAAGCCCGGGCCGGTCCGGGCCCGAGCCAAGCTTCCAAATCTAGGGCCTCGCCTGATATTTTTTTATCTCGGGTCGGGCCCAAGCTTGAGCGGGCCGGTCTGGGCCCAGACTTTTCTGCTATCTCTACTCCCAATACACATCCAACACATCCAAATGACATATTTTTCATCACTAAATTTTCAGAATTTCCAGATCTAAAACAGTGAGCAAAAATTATCATTTTTCATGCTTTAAATCCAATTTTCTCAAGACTAATCAAATTAATCTTACACCAAATCAAAGTCACCACTAATGAAGAATTCTAGAACAATTATATGCATAACAAGAGTGATCATTACACTCTAGAATGACAACCAAGTTATCCAACAATAAATTGAACACAAATTACACTAATTTAGTTCAAAATATATCTACATATGCTCAAAGCCACTCAATCCATCATCCAAATCGAAAAACCCCAAATTTAAAGACTAAAAGAAACCCTAGAACAATTCTAGAAAAACCAAGAACAAGAAAACATATTTTCTAGTTAAATGAAATAAAAATTACCTCATAAATCTTCAAAAATCCTTAAGTTTTTGTTGGAAAATGCTTATGAGTAAGCATTTTGAGGCACAATTTTAAGCATGATCCACTTCGTGTTAGTGGTTGTTATTGAATGATTCGGATACTCCTCCGTGAGTAGTTCGAAATGATATATTCATATGCTTAAAATGGTGCTTGGGTGAATGATAAATTGTTGCTCAAAGTTCACCCATTGGTGTTGGAAAATAAAGGGAAATGTGCTTGTCCCATATGGGAAAGCTATAAGAGAGAAATTGTCTTTATATATAATTACTCATTTGTAGATGGGTAAGTGTTATAAGGATAGAGGCTCTCTCTACGTGCGCGCGCAGAGGGGGTGCAAATCAAAATCCGATCAGGCCTGACTCGTGTGCACCCGCGCGTCCTGCGTACACGAATGCCGACCAAAATTGTGCGGGCCCGGCCCTGCCAATTTTTGCTAGTCTCTTTGTTTTTCCAAACCTTTTGAAGTGTTCCATAAAAGTTAATTAATTCCATTAATTAATTTGGTACTTCAAACGAAAGGTCTCATTAATGAGTGATTAATGGCATACTTATCTTATCATTTTCCTTCTATATATAGAAAGCATTGTTTTCGGTTTTGCAATATACAAGATACAAAACACAAAGTTTCGGTCTTAAGGAAAAATAGTTCTCTGTTTTCTTTGTTTTGGGAAGAGTTCAAACACTTTAGTGGTTCGTTGGTAACGGGTTTTGGTGGTGCCCATACTCATTCGTTTTCCGTTGTATCATGGGAAACAATCGTCTCACGTTCTACTGCACCTTCGGTAGGGGACGAATTTGTTTTAAGGATATTGTTGACATCAACAAGCCTCGGAATAGTGAAACTTTGGGTCTGATCTTCTTTGCTGGTTCGTTTCCGATTTGGTTATTGGAACGTCAGTTGCTGATTTCAGGGTCCGCTCTCAGGGTCTGCCTCTGCTCTCAGCGTCTGCCTCTACTCTCAGGGTCTGCCTCTGCTCTCAGCGTCTGCCTCTGCTCTCAGCGTCTGCCTCTGTTCTCAGGGTCTGCTGTGTGGGTCTGCTCTGTGGGTCTGACGTGAGGGTCTGATTTCAGGGTCTGCCAAGAGGTCTGCTGGGCTGAAATTAAGCCTAATTCGGATTTCCTTGTAACTACCATAATACTTGTAATACAGTTTTTTCTTGGTTTAAGTACTTTCTTTCTTGTCTCTCAAAATGAACATTGGAAGCTCTCAAAAATGGAGTGATTTTCGTGCACCCCTCATCCAAGGAGAAAGAGAAAATAATTTTCTTTTTATATTTGGTAATGGTGTTAGTTAGGGGGCAAAATGGACAATTTGATTATTCAAAATAATCAATTAAAATTGATTGGTAAATAAGCCATCCACATGACTAAAAGTTTGACATATATCACAATTAATATATATATTAAATAAAAACCAAATATTTACACATGTAAGTTAAATAATTATATATAATAAAGACAATTATTATTTTCTTTACATGTGTCAATATACAATCTGTTAATGAATGTGTATCTAATCTAATTATGTATCTAATAATATTGTCGATATTTGGTGAAATATTTTTAGTAAATATATTAATTACATATATAAATATATATATATATGAAAAATTACGGTAAATTATGTTATTGAATAATATCATGACTAAACGAATATTCGTATTCGATTCGTTTATTAAACGAATCAAATACAAATAATGATATTATGATTCGTTTAATAAACGAATCGAATACGTATCCATCATATTTTGATTCGATTTGTTGAATCGTTGCCACCCCTAGTTTACAGATGAAATGAAAATACTTCTCCAGAATCAGAATCTTTTTTGAACAAATAATTACAAATGACGTGATATCATCAACTAATAAAATGAAATATTGCATAAATAGTATGGTACTATCGTTATCTTCTATAATTTTTCCTTTTGAACAACAACCGTTAGTGCTGCCAATATGGAGATAATATCACCGATAAATCAAGTCTAAGGAACTACCACAGGCCAAATCAGAATAACGACGAATTCAAAATGGTAGAGTTTCTTTAGAACATTTACTTCATTCATATAAAAATGTCAAGTAGAATGCCCACTAAAATCTTGGAAATGAATGAGAAGTAAAAATAAGAACTCGAAACAAAGTAGTGTCCAACACCAATACAACTCTAGCTCAAAGTTCACACACTCCGACAGATACATACAGACCCCCAACAAGAGAATACACATTGGTCTATGAGACCTGAAAGACAAATATTATCTTTGGGGCCAATCAACAGTAGCAATCACTGGATTACGAATAAGATACTATATGCTTCTGCATAAAGAACCTCATTCCCCTTCACTCAGAATAGGGACAATGAGTGGTTTCATTTGTGCCAGATATACGATTGCCCACCTAACATAGGAAAAGGATCAAGTAAGTATGAATATGGGCAAAGAACTAGATGGACAAAACGACATTTTAATTTCTCATGTTAGCATAACTAGGAAATAGAAACAATAAATAAATATGAAAAGAGACAATAATCTAGATGAACAAAATGGCAAGTTTATTTTGCAAGTTAGCATAAACCCAGAAATAGAAGATAGGTATTAAATTTATTTTCCATTTGGTAAAGCTAAATAAAAGTAATTGATTTTTCTCAGTCAAACATCAGGATTGATCCTCAAAATAATATGACAAGTCATCGACCACATCAATGACTGTCAAAAGGCTGACAGCCTAAAATTCACCAGACAATTGGTGAAGTTTCTGGTCTCAAGAACACTATCAACAAGCTAAGAAAATCATTGAAAAGGATAAAAGTCACAGCCAATACAGTTCACCCTACACTTTTTGTTCTAATTATGACATATGAAATGCATAAATGTGACTTTAACAAAAGAAATACATATCCAGGACTGCAACTTCCTCTATGACCAGATTGCTTACATACAACATCAGCTTGAAAAAAATAAAAAATACCACCAGAAGGGATTAAAACTGAGATAGAACAAATGCATATCAATAGCAAACTTACATCATCCAGCAGCAGACTGTGGCGGTAATAACCAGGGTTAGGTGGAACCTGCATCACAAAACACAGATTAGCAGTTTTTCATAAGAATATAATCATATGACTCAATCACCAGTACTATGCGATTAAAAAGAAGAAACAACTGGCTATAAGAAATCTTCTCTATTTAGCAAGATCAAACCAGATATTAAACCATAGTTTAAATGAAATAACTAGTTATGCATTGATATCATACGGAGATGTGCCATAATATGAGAATTTTAATATATCAAAGGTACTCTTTATTAAGGAATGTATTCATTCACCCTTTTGTAAATCATGAACAGTAAGGATGGCAAAAAAGTCCGGGCCCGCGACGTAGAGGAGCCCGAGCCGGGCCTAGCACATTAAGCTCGGTTCCGAACCGGAATCCGGTTCGGTTTCGGTTCTGAACCGGAACCGTTGCCGTCCGGTTCGGTTTCGGTTCCGAACCGGAACCGTGGCCGGGTCTAATTACACGGTCCTTGTCCAGCTATAGTAGAATCCTGGGTAAAGTACTGCCTTTTAGTAATCTTACATAGTGCAGCAGCTCTTAATACTAGTTCCCTCAATATTGTGCTCGCCAGCACAAACTACTAATACAAAATTACACCAGATAATGGCCGCTATATATACGTACACAAAACTGAGTGCATGCATGAGTAGTGTAAGAACAAAATAGCAATGGTACCTACCATAGTTTAAAAACTCCATCTGAGGCGCGCCTCGAGGCGCCGCCTCGGCCGCCTCGCAACTATGGCGCGTCAAGGCTGTCGCCTCAAACCGAGTTTTCAATAGGACCGCCTCAAAGGCCTGAGGCGGCCCGCCTCATGACGCCTCGAGTCGAGGCGGCTTGAGGCGTTTGAGGCGGACGCCTCAACCCAAAAGCCGTGAAGTCATTATTTTTAAAAGAAAAATAAAAATAAATATAAGGAAGCTGAAAGTAGGGACAAATAGTCTCAACTTGAGCTTCTTTATAGACTAAAAAGGTATAGAAAATAAAATTGAAATTTTCGTGGCAGTATTGTTAACCATATTAACAGAGTAGCTCGACCTCAATGCTTAGCCGAAAATGGCAAAATAATTATCACTAAAAATAATCATTCACTATTATATATATTTATTAATTATAATTTATTATTAATAAATTTATTTATGATAGAAATTATATATGATGATGACCTTTTGAAGGATGACACTTCATACCCACATTTTATGCTTATTAAACACAAATAATATCATATTCAGAGATTAGCGGTCATTTTATTTCATGAACTTATTTTATTATATTTCATTTTGTTTAATTTTGATAGATTCTTTTATGTATTAGTTGTAGATTATTTATTGCTTTTAGTTTTTTTCGTGTTCGGATTGAGGCTGTCGCCTCGACCGCCTCAAGGCTGTCCGCCTCGCCTCACGCGAGGGACCGCCTCACACCGCACACCGAGTTTTCGAACCTTGGTACCTACTACCTAGTGTTTCGAACAAGAGCAGCACCAGCATTCCATGATAATATGGCTGAAGCATTGACATGGTTCATGTTTGAACATTTGTAAGATATGTAAAACCCATCAATTTTACATATCCACTCCCACAATGCCAATCTCTAAAACGATCCTTATCCAATAATTTTATGATACTTCTAATTTTCTTGAATGGCCACATTTACAAATAAATCAATAAATGACCACATTCTTATAATCCCAGTTATGCAATCTCTCAAATTAGGAGATATAGAACTTTCTATCCTAAATATAAACAATGAACGTTTAAAAAAATACCACATTAAATCAAAAAAAATTGATGATTGATCAAAAGAAGAAAATAAGAGAACATACAAATTGGCAGACGGCCCCTTGTTGCAGCAAATTCTGGTACAAAGAGAAGCAATGATCCCAATCACTAAAAAGATTAGCGTTGTCACCAAAAACCCCATCTTGATCTGAAATTGCGAGATTTTAACTTCAATTAGGGTTCGATATGAAGTCTATCAACTAAAAAATCGAGCTTTATTAGCGAAAATCTAGAAAATTGAATATACGACAGCGTATTTGTGGGAGATGAAAAGATGGGGGAAACGGGAAAGAAAAATTATTGGGATCTTGATTGGGAAATTGAAATCTTCCGATCTCGCTAAAACGTCGTCGGATTCATTCGTGAGACTCACAGAGACTACTAAGCACACTTGAACATTTTCTAAAGGAAGCCTAGAACTAATAGTCTAATACTTTCGACGTTTTGGAAATGTTTGGGATGCAAATAAATTACACTCAAAATATAATACAAAATAACCTAACCATTCATTAAATATTCTATTATACTTACAAAGTATATTATAAAATGAACGATTTGTTGAAGTCCAACCTCAAAAATACAACTCGAAAATGATTTGGTTAGAGGTAACATAGTTAAAACTCAACTATTAAAAAATGAGAAAATTTCTCTAACTTTATTCTAATTATGTAAGGTTTTGGATTTAGCGCGGAAGTATCCACATGACTGGAGTTTAAAATTTTCTTTCAAAATCAGTTTAAGGATCGTGGTTAT
Organism: Zanthoxylum bungeanum; assembly: GCA_019454045.1. Classification (NCBI taxonomy): domain Eukaryota; kingdom Viridiplantae; phylum Streptophyta; class Magnoliopsida; order Sapindales; family Rutaceae; genus Zanthoxylum; species Zanthoxylum bungeanum. Next base: position 55,533 of record SKCR01041264.1, read on the forward strand.
GTATTTTTGATGTAACAAATTATGCTAATAAAATTAATCATAATTAATTTTAAACAAACATGTAATCAATATTTATTTATCAATATAAATAAATTCAAAAATGATAAAACATACCCAGATATGTTTTTCTTTTCTTAAGCCTTTCTTGAATTTTTCCTTATTTGATTATCCCTCATAGTAGTGCAACAAGCGTTGCACCTCTAGTTGGCACACTAGATCACTTTTATGAATAAATCTCTCTCACTCTGAGAACAAAGAAAAATAATTTATTACTTGAATGGTTGAAGTTCGGATTAAAGATCAAATAAACAATATTTCCTTGAAATAATCTTAAAATAAAATTGGAACAAAACAAGAGAGAGAGTAAAATTTCAGCCAAAGGAGAGAATTTCTCCCCTTGGCCGAAAATCATACACACACACACAAAAATTGAATTAGGAAACTTAACTAAATAAGACTTCCTTATTTAATCTAAATTAAAACTTAATTAATTATGGTGCTAGCCCACTAAATTAAGACTCAATAGATTAAATATTATTTTGATCAGATAATTAATTAATTAATTTAAACTTCATTTAATTAACAATTAATCAAAATTATATTTAATTAAATTTAACTGATTTAATATAAATATCAAATATTTATTTAAGTAATTTTTTTTTAATATTTCAAATTTATTAATCAAATTAATATTTCTGAAATATTCTAAATGTCATAATCTTATTAGGAAAATTTATTTTAATTGAAAATCTAATTTTCATATTAATTGTCAAAATAATCACTTATTACTTTTACAAAACATCCTTAAATTTGTAACATAGACGAGAACTGTATTTGTGCGGCCGTCCTAGGTTTATTATCGAGTAGCAGTAAGATGATATTAACTCTTTAATATTTCATTTATATGATATCCCACAGACCATAGGTAAAAGCCTAGCAGCATGTCATGACCCATAGTCGATGAATGGAGTGAGAAAACATATGAACCTCTTAGAATACACTTTAGCATGTCATCTCATTCATTTCGATATTTATATTCTTTATCGAATTTGGAATCATGGTTAGGTCAAATCCTTACCACTCGATATATTTCAAAACTAGATCTTGTGGATTTGACATCTCTAAGATATCGACTTCTTTGGTCAATGATTTGTATCCACATCTTTAAGTTTCCTCGGAACATCTCTAACTTTTATTATCAAAGCTATCAGATCTCTTCTTGAAGCACATATGACTTCGTACGTTATTAGCTCAAGAAAATCTAACATATATTCATAGGACAGAGCTAGTCGAATGATGATATACTAGTGAATCATGAGTACTATCGTACAAGTCAACATATGATCTCAGGTAAGAGGATATAACAACACTAATGTATTATTACGAAGATCAATGATCTTAGATAATAGTACCATGTGATCTTACGCTTCTGTGATCGAGTTCGATATTTCATTCTACTAATGAAGACATTTATTATTTGTGTCCTTATGATATGAGATTCATCATCCATTCTATTAACATCGAATGTCAATCTAGGCGATACACAATAATATTGGTCGAGTGATATATCATTGTCTTGTATAATGATTATATTTTACTAAGAACTTAATTTGAGACTTATTCGTACAAATATCGTTAACTCTCATAATCACAAACGTATTTTGGATTAATGATATTCATTTGAGATAATGTCTCGGGACATACACATAAAGTATGGATGCAACGATATGTAGAAATCAAATGTCTTTTATCAATAAATAATAAAATATATTACAAAATATTACGTTTTAAACCATAACATCCATAACAAGTTTTAGGGTATATACTTTAACAAACTCACACTTGCATTAAAGCCAGTTATTGTGAAACCCAATGCCCTTCTTCTCAAGTTGACGTTCCATTTGTTCTTGACTCATTAGCTTTGTGAGTTGATCAGCTACATTATCAGCCAAATGTGTTTTCTGAACGACTATCTGACCATCTCTAACATATTCTATGAGTATGTGATATTTTCTTTGAATGTGTTTGGACTTCTGATGCGACCTTAGTTCCTTGGCTTGTGCTATAGCCCCATTGTTGTTGCAGTTCAAGGGGAATGAACTTTCAATGGTTGGAACCACACCTTGTTCTATAATGATCTTCTTCATCCAATTCGCTTCCTTTATTACTTCCGAAGCTGTTATATATTCAGCCTCAGTAGTGGAATCCGCAATAGTGGATTGCTTAGTGCTTTTTCAACTGATTGCTCATCCATTGCATAAGAAAATGAATCAAGGTGTCGACTTATAATCATCAGTGTTTTTCTGAAAGTCTGAGTCCATAAACCCCTCTACTTTCAATTCTGGTGATCCGTAAGTCAATATCATATCTTTAGTCCTTCTTAAGTACTTGAGGATTCCCTTGACTCCTATCCAATGATTTTCTCTTGGTTCGGATTGAAATATGCTTGTTATACTAATAACAAATGCAATATCTGGTCTTGTACATGTGTGCTATCTCTTGAGGTGTCTTGGGACTCATCAATCTAGATAGATGAATTACATGCCTACAAGGCAACAAGCCTCTCTTAGAGCCCAACATGTTGAATCTCTTGAGCACCAAGACTTTGAGATAAACCAAGTATTTTCTGGATCTATCTCTATAGATTCTTATACCTAGAATGTAGGTTGATTTTCCCAAGTTTTTCATTGAGAACGTTTTGGATAACCAAACTTTGACTGATGTCATCATAGCAACATTGTTTCCTAATAATAATATGTCATCCACATATAATATCAAGAATACGATGATGCTCCAACTGGCCTTTTTGTAAACACGTGATTCATCTATATTTTTGATAAACCAAAAGTTTTGATTACATCATCAAAACGTAGATTCCAACTTCTAGATACTTGCTTCAGACCATATATTGATATTTGTAATTTGCATACTTTATAACTGTCTCATTTAGATGTAAAACCTTCTAGTTGTTTCATATAAATTTTTTCCTTAAGAAATCCATTTAAAAACGTCGTTTTGATATCCATTTGTCAAATCTCATAATCATAGTAAGCTGCTATTGCAAAAACAGTTCTCTTCTCATTACTTTCAACCTTCAAGATATTTTCAGTATTTTCATAGGTCTTTAACGAGCCATGAAGCTCAGTAAGTGACCTAGTTGATCTAATCAACTTGTTCAGGTTGAAGTTGGTAATGAAGCCATTGAAGAAAGGGGGTAAGAGATTATAGGATCAAATCTACCTTGACTCTAGAGGTTAGTCCTAGATCAAATGCATCTGTTTGATCAATCAAATTGATCATTTTGAGCACGTGACCATAAACAAGAGTTTCATCCTTTAATTTCATATTGAATAACTTGATACTTTGCTTGTAACATCGTATATATATGTTTCACTACTTTCATCATACAACTTTTGTAGGTGTTCCATGATTTTCACCGATGAGTCTATCATTTCGTATTGCTCTTGCAAAACTGAGCTTATAGAGGCTTTGATATAACTTCTCATATTGAGCTTATCGTTTTTCCACTTGTGATAAGTAGTAACCTTTTTCAGGAGGGGAATAATCATTAATAGGATCATGATTTATCATATCGAGAACATAGTAGTGTTGGGGTTTTAGGCAGTATTTCCGGGTAACGTAGCGGAATGCGGGAAAATCAAATTTTCCGATTTCTTTAATTTTTTTTGGTTAATTAAAACAAAATTATTTATTCTAATTACTCAATACTCAAAAACAAAATTTTTTACCCAAAAATCAGAATTTTTCAATATTATCCTAAGACCCATAAACTTTACATTTTGATCATTTTAGTCCTAATTTGTCAAATACATAATTAGGTGATTCCAAACCACTACCAAAATGATTTATACATGTCATACACATC
>SKCR01041265.1:0-94833 GCA_019454045.1 Zanthoxylum bungeanum
TCAAGCAACTAGTCTCTTTAAATCGGGCAATACGACCTAGTCATATTGTCCCGACGGTTGCAACCTTTTATAGAGCACTAGTTCTGTATCCTGCGTGATCATCAACTCCATATGTCTGAAGTGACACTTCCATCTTGACATCACACCCAGTGCACTACGATTCCTGATAAACCCAGAAGAGGTGAACACAGAACCAGTTAAGGTCCCCCAACCACCAAAACCAAAGTTTACCTATTGTCGCAAGTACTAGCGATGCAAGTCTCAGGTTAAGACCATATACACCTACCCTGATGCGGCCTCCCATAGACACGCAGACATACTACCAATGGGATTCCGCGGGGTCTATCCAGAGCGAAGCTGTTTTCCGTACCATCGGTAAAACACAACCTCATATCGCACTTGCATAAGTATCATATACTTAAATATATGAGAACTATGCCGTTGTGCCCTCACAACATGCACAAGTGCAATACTAGTCTATTCCGCATTATCGATGTCCGATTTCGATAATACTCCGACTAGGGATATTTAATGATTTAAACCTTTATGTATTGATACTGTCTCATATCATCTCAATACGGAATTAATCATATGGACTTTCGCCATTTTATATCAAAGTAAATAAATTACAAAACAAAAGGGAAAAAGGCAATTTCATTATCACATAGTTAATTTTGTACAATAATACAATATCATTTACAAAACAGTGACGCTATGGGTCATAATGTCTAACAATTTTAACGATAGTTAGAGTAATAATATATGATATAAGAAAACATGTTGGAAAATTCCGGGTAGGTTCGGAGGGTTTGAGACCCTTTCGTTAGCTTTTGCGGAAATGTTTTTGGAAGATTTTCTATAAACACATAAACCAGGTATTTAAGTGAACTAGTGGTTTGGAAAAGTTTGTAATGATGTTTAAGATTACTGAAACTGAAAGTATTGAAATCGAACTCGATTTGGTTATCCGGAAAGATCGATCTGAAACTTTGTCAAAGTTAAGTCGAGAATTTCATAAGTTATAATTCTATTGGTGTTTCAATATTTTTTTTGGCAGACTTGACTATGACCTGGAGTGCTCGCGAAGCTAGATAAGTAACAATGTGATGAGAACATAGATTGGTGATTTCGCCCTTTGATTTATATATATATATATATAATATTGATTGACATGCTAGGTTAAAAGAGTATTATTCTTGAGAACAAAGTTCGAGATTACATATGGCTAGAATAATCGACTACCACGGGTATGGATCCGTATTAGTGATATGATAAGAAGTGAGACATGAAATAAACTTAATATTTATATGTATGTATGGATGTATGAAAGTGTATGAATCGGTAATAATATGTATACGTGTATGTAAATGTATGAGCATGTATAAGTATATGTATAAACATATATATAAGTATATGAAAGTGTATTTGTATATGTATGAGATGATATGATATGTATGATTTGGGTATAAAAGATCGGTAAAGGAAATAAGTTATGACTCCAGCGTATGTATTAGCAAATGTCTTTGTGCATTTTTGTGGATGAGATTGTTATTGACTCAAACATGCGATTGTCGCTATAAAGGTTGGATTGGTTAATTTGTTAGTGTCCTAGACATGTCACAAGATCTCTAAGCGTGATCCATGTGTGAATAAAATCAAAAATAAGTGCGGAGGACTTACATTGATCGGCTTGAGTTCAAAATTTTTATGGATGTTGAAGCTTCCAAGCTCATGGGTGAGTATCCCTATCACCATCATTTGACTCACTTATGTGCTAGTAAGAACAAATGGACGAATTTTGCTCTCCAAGAGAAGCAACCATTCAATCTGGAGAGATGAAGCAATCAGCCATTTAGGTGAAGAGGCCATTCGGCCAAGCTTCTGATTTAATGGCCAATTCGGCCAAGACTAAACAAGGCCATTCGACCAAGAGTTTATAAAAGGCCAATGGCCTCTCGGCCAAAAGTAGAAAAGAAAAGCAGAGAGCTTTTGCTTTTCTTTTTCGGCCAATCAATATCAGAGAGAGCCCTTTTGCTTTTCTTTATTTGTCCAACTTCAAAAGTCAGAGAGAATAAGCCAAAAACCATTTTCATTCAGAGGCCATCATTCAATTGAAAAAGAGAAGCCCTTTTGCTTTTTATGCCATCAACAAAAGGAAAGCATTTAATGGCCACTTTTCTTTTGCTTTTTGTCGGCCATGGAGAGAGAAATACAATGAAATTCCAAAAATCATTTTAATTGTATTTCTTTTCTTTTCAAAAGGCAAATAGTGTTTTATAAGTTGACACTTCTATCACCAAAGGTGACTAATGATGTAAGTGAAGTGGGCCCCACTTTAATTCAAAATTCAAGTGGGCTTGCTCAACACACTTCGGGCTCGGATTTGTTTAATCCGATTAAACGAATTTTCCGTCGCGGTATAATTAAATCCAATTTAATTAAATAATAATACCCAGTAAAATTATTACGGAAAGTCGCTCGTGAATTAATTCCAATTAATTCGTTCGCTAAAATTAAAATCCAATTTAATTCCCCGTTGAAATCCGATTTCATTTAATATATCTAATATATTATTTTAGCCTAATTAAATAAATTAAGTAGTAAAATCTAATTTAACTATTAAATTTATTTTACCGATTAATTCCAAATTAATCGCATTCTCTCCTCTTGACGAATTTAATCCTAGATAAATTCTCGACGCAATTAATCCCGTATTAATCTTGCCGTAATTAATCCCAGATTAATTTTGTCTCTTTAAATTAATCCCAGATTAATTTTCTCTCTTATAATTAATCTTAGATTAATTTTGTTCGAGTCAAATATCATCGGTGAATCTTTGGGATGCGACCCAAGAGATCACTGGATATATTGGCAGTAAATACGGTCATCGGACTATACCAACATGTGCGTACTCGGTACCACGCACTTACCGATTTACAAGACATGGCTGACTTCTACCAAAACACCGTGCCTACCCAATTCTCCAGAAATATTCTGCTACGGAATACAAGATGTTTGTCAGGCATAGTATACGCAGTATTGCGTATTACGATCCAGTATCGGATGTCACATGCTAGGCCTGAGGCTGGAATTGTGTCTGTCTCGTACAAGTATATATCGGATCACTAGCAACTAGTCTCTTCATAATCGGAAAGTCATGACCTAGTTATACTTCCCCGATGGCTATAGCAGTTAGAGTACCAGTTCTGTATCCCTGCGTGATTATCATCTCCATTTGACTGAAGTGATACTTCCTTCTTGACATCACACCCAAAACACTACGATTCTCAGTATACCCAGAAGAGGCGTACACAGAACGTGTTAAAGCCCCAGACGACCAAAACAAAATTATATTGATTGTCGCAAGTATTAACGATGCAAGTTTAACGATGCAAGTCTCAGGTTACGACCAAATACATCTACCCTGTTTCGGATTCCCATAGACACATAGTCATACTACTAATAGGATTCTGAGGGGTCTATCCAGAGCGAAGCTATTTCCGTACCATCGGTAAACAGGACCTCATATTACACTTGCATGAGTATCCAATACCAAAATATATGAGAACTATATCGTTACGCTTCCATAACACGCACAAGTGTAATACTAGCCTATTCCGCATTATCGATGTCCAGTCTCGATAATACTACGACTAGAAATATTTAATGATTAAACCTTTGTGGATTAATACTGTCTCATATCTTATTAATCCGGAACTAATCATAAGGAATTTTATTAATCGAATTAAACGAATTCGAGCCCGAAGTGTGTTGAGCAAGCCCACTTGAATTTTGAATTTAAAGTGGGGCCCACTTAACTTACATCATTAGTTACCTTTGGTGATAGAAGTGGATGATAGATTTTGGTGGAAACTTATAAAACACTCTTTGCCTTTTGAAAAGAAAAGAAATACAATTAAAATGATTTTTGGAATTTCATTGTGTTTCTCTCTCATTGGCCGACAAAAAGCAAAAGAAAAGTGGCCATTAAATACTTTCCTTTTGTTGATGGCATAAAAAGAAAAAGGGCTTCTCTTTTTCAATTGAATGATGACCTCTGAATCAAAATGGTTTTTGGCTTCTTCTCTCTGACTTTTGAAGTTGGACGAATAATGAAAAGCAAAATGGCTTCTCTCTGATATTGATTGGCCGAAAAAGAAAAGAAAAAGCTCTATTCTTTTCTTTTCTACTTTTGGTCGAGAGGCCATTAGCCTTTTATAAACTCTTGGCCGAATGGCCTTGTTTATTCTTGGCCGAATTGGCCATTAAATCAGAAGCTTGGCCGAATGGCCTCTTCACCTAAATGGCCGATTGCTTCCTCTCTCCAAATTGAATGGTTGCTTCTCTTGGAGAGCAAAATTCTTCCATTTGTTCTTGCTAGCACATAAGGAAGTCAATTGATGGTGATAGGGATACTCACCCATGAGCTTGGAAGCTTCAACATCCATAAAAGTTTTGAACTCAAGCCGATCAATGTAAGTCATCCGCAACTTATTTTTGATTTCACACGAATCACGCTTAGAGATCCCGTGACATGTCTAGGACACTAAAAATGGTATCAGAGCGAGATCTAAGCTTGATTTAATTTCTAGGGTTTATGGACTTTAATTTAGGATTTTGGCTTGGAGCTTGATTTTTCCTAAATTGATTGTTGGGATATGTTTATATGATGTTCAATTGGATTTGTGCATTGTTGGAATTGTGTAAAATTGATTAGATTAATTTTCCCTAATTCCTACCCCTTGGTCGAAAATTACCCTAGGAAGCTCATGGTCAAATTTTGAATTAGATAATTGGATATGGTGTTTCACATGAAATTGAATGTTAATTGTTGATTTAATTAGATTGAAATCAAAATTGGATGTTAATTTCATGTATTGCCGTGAGTGTGAAGCATGTTGGAAAGATTGATTTTGATTAATTTGTGTTGGACATAAATTAGATGTTAAACATGATTAATTAGATTAATTAGTGTTTTGAAAATACTAAATTAATTAATTAATTGTGTTAATTGCACTTTAATTGAATTAATATTTATTTTGGAATTATATGTTAATTTAATTTGTTGTATTTGAGCTAATGAGTTTGGTTGGGCGAAATTTTAGTCTTGGATTATATTTGGGCATAAACCATTTCCATAAAGTCCAAAATATAAATATTAGGCCTTTAATAATTAATTGGGCCTAATGGGCCAAAATTGATTCTATGGCATATGTTGATTCCTATTGGGCCTAGACATTATGGGTTAAATCTATTTTGGCCAAAAGCCAAAGCCCAAAGAATTAATTAAAAGACCATTGGATTTTAATTGAATAGTATTGGATACTAATTGGGCCTTTGAGACCCATTTTGATTGGATTTGGAATCCAAGTCTTTAAGGCACATGATAAGTGTAATTATTTCATTTGGAATTAAATATGAATTAGTATTGGATACAATTTAAATTGGATTTAAAATTGTAGTTCGATATAATTCAAGAATACTTACTTTGAGTATTTATTCTTAAACGAGTTGGACTCGCGCAAATCAAATCGTTGTTTGAACATTGGATGATCATTAATTTAAAGATTAATTAATTGAATTAGATTGATTGAATAACATGCTTTGTGTGAATACTTGGATGTATGTATGAATAATGTGTATCGGATGGATATTAGAAGGGTGAAGGCAATTTTGAAAATTATTGTAATAAATTTAGAATTTATTAAATTGGATCTGCGTGTCCAGCCTATTACCTCTTTTCTCATTGTATTTATCTTCTCACCAATTCCCCTCAATGTAAATGAGGTTTCTTTAGAAGTATTATGTAATTGGGTAGAAGTAAGAATAGTGCTAGCAGGAGAGAGGAAATAGAGATATTTGTTCTAGGAACAATTTGTATCGTATATCCATCCGCATATCATTATTAATTTTATTTCGCGCCTTATTATGCTTTTAGAATTCATGCTTAAGGGTGTATGATGAAACCTAATTAAAGATAATAAATTGGTTGCCAACACGCGACAAAAATCCTCATTTTATATTAAGCGTTTTTCCTTCCATTGAGTGATTCTCTCTCAAGATCCAAGATTGACATTGGTTTGTTGGCCAAAGTCAAGACCTTTGTCCATCGCGAATGTATTTGAAACACGAAAGTTTTGTTCCATATCGTACGTCTTGGGAAAGTTGTGATTTGTGTGCCAAAGTCAAGGTCACTTCTTGTTCATCGACCTCGATTACGAAGCTTTCCCACTGTCAATGGGTCGCGCTTAACTAGAATCATGAAGCTTGTTGAGCCAAAACTAAGACTTAGTTGATTTAGAGGAAAAATGTTAGGTAATATATTGGATATATTGGCATATATTGGATATATATTTCGGACTTGGAGGTTCACCTACTGGATCTAGGAATTGGATGAGATCCAATTGATCTTAGAGTTCTACCTAGTTAAGTTTCATACAACTTGTTGGCCAAAATCAAGGTTTTGTGTTATTTAACGGGATCCTAGCCCATTAGGAAACTAGGTTTCCCGAGTACTCCACAGAGGGTTAGAGGCTCGCCGAAAAATAGTGGGAGGCAAGTATTAAATTTGCAATATCGTTTAGATACTTGCCAATACACGCTCATTTCATTTTTCGTCATTAATTATTAAATATATTAGTTGGATTAATATTCAATTGTTGATTTAATTTAACAGTTGGACTGTATTCAAACTACTTCATTTGTAGTTGGTTATATAATTGGATTATAGTAATCAAAACATTTGAATGTAACCGATCAATTGTAGTTGATTATATAGTTACACTATAGTAATCATTAAATTTAATTGTACCTGAAATCGTTGATTGGATAGTTGGATTATAGCAATCAAGATGATTGAAAGATTAACGTCAAAGGACATAATCCTGGGGAAAATGTCTTTAACGGCTTTAATGTAACGACCGGTAGTTTTTATTACTACCTATGACCACGTTATTATGAACGGGATAAAGGAACGTAAGATGAATCATGTTGGGATTCAAATACAACTATGGGAAGACTTTGGGAACGATCGGTGAATTTCTCGAAGTCCCGAGAAAGGGACTGTACCGTGTGCCCTTTTGTACTACTTATAGTATTTGGGGCATAACTTTTTCATACAATCTCCGATTTTTATGAATTTTATATCGTTGAAAAGCTTAGACCGAGACCTACAATTTTCGCGTTAAAGATTTTTCCAAAATCGGACCAGAACCGAGTCAAAAACGCAAGTCCAAAATCAGGATGAATAGTGATTTCGGGTTTAAAGTGGAAAATTCTCATATATTCCATAAGTTTCTACACATTTCTTCAAATGCAAAATATCTTTTGACCCCATTATATAAATAGATCACTATTTACTAATTCAAGAAAAGAAAAACAAAAGAAAAACGAAATTGAATGGAGAAAGAAAAGAAGAAACCGTGAGGAGAGAAGGAAGAAGAAAAGAGCAGGAAGAGAAGAAGAAAGAAGGAGGGAAAGAAAGGAAATGAAGCATGGGTGGGCATGGCATCCTTAAAGATGAAGGGAATTCACAAAAAAAGAAAAGAAGTGAGGTAAGATTTACTTGACCCAAATTGTATTCTTTGAGTTTTTGAGCTTTGATAAGTATTGTAATGGATTGAATTGGAAATGATGATGAGTGTGTGATAGTTATACTAAGAAGAATGGTGATTGACTGATTGTAGAAAATTACCCCAATTTGCTAAGTTAGATATATGGAATTAAAGTGTTAAAATGGGTTTAAATAATTTAAGTATATGGAATAGATTGGGAATTGATTGTTGTAGTGATGATGATTAAGATGAAGTTGATGATGTATTTGTGCACCGAAATGCAGTGAGTCTTAGTTTATGATGTTGGATTTTGCAGTTAGGGGGACTAATTATGGATTTTATTTCAAGCATAAAGATGTTTTATTAACGTATTATAGTGTATGGAATCATGGCTGAGTTTGATAGTTAAAGTTGGGAAGTGAGTTAATGAAATAGGGTAGTAAGTTCGGTGCCAGTACATTTTGGACAGATTTTGGTATTTCATTTATAACTTGAGTTTTATGCCTCCGATTGATATACCGGAAAATTTTACATAAACTAGACATGATAGGGTCTAACATGTCTAAAAATATAAATTTGTAGATCAAAGATGAATTTATTCCGAATTTTACAAAGTGACTACCTTGCAGATGTTTCAGTTTCTGTCTTACCTGAGTAACCTATGATGATATACCTCTATGTTGAGTTATATAGGCCTAAATCAAGATCCGTAAAGTTTTAGATAAACTAGACACATATGGTAGTAATATATCCAAAAATCAGAATTTTTGGACTTAAGACGCTAACGTAGAAAAATCTCCAAGTCAACTGATCGGCAGCAAATTTTGCACCTGTGACCTGATGACCTAGGCTCGGTTTTGGATTTTTAAAATGTGTTTCGGGTGTCCAAACGATGAGCCGTCAGCACCAAAATAAACAAGACACATAGGAGCCCGACATATAAAACATTCAGAACCATTGGACTTAATAAGAATTTTTGGCGGAGTTTCGAATTGGAGTGATCAGCAGGGACTGATCTGATTCTGTCCCTGCTGAACAGCTGGTAGAAATCAGTTTGTTTATGGAGTTCCGGGAATCGAAATTAGGATCCGTAAAATTTGGGGTAAAGTAGACTCATAGGGGATTCATCCATAAAAATTTCAGATCCAAATTTCTTACCAATTGCTCCCAGAAAAATTCCAAATCTGACCCAGAAACCTGGAAAATTCTGATTCATATATTCTCTAAGTTCATTAAATATTTCTTTGTTCTAACAATCCCTTTATTCTTATAAATCAACGTCAGGACTCGCAACCACCGTCGACACCTTGAAAAGACGCCGTCAAGCCCAAATCTGTGAGTGGACCTCATTTCCTTAAACTGGTTTTATTTATCAAGTATTAAGTTCTAATATCAGACTTATTGTTGAGGACTGGGGGACACCCGTAGATCCTCAGCGCTCAGATGGTACATTCCTGGGCGGAGATGCACCATTCAAGTTGATCTCCATTTTGTTCATTTAACAATCTTTCCAGCATGCGCATGTCCACTTATTTGATTTGTCATACATACATAAATTATTTTGCCGTGACTTTATTGTTCATTATGCGCACATCATTCTATCAATGCTTATGCCCTTGCTTGCCAGGAGTCACGCACCAGCCTTCCAGTTTATATGATTGCCGTGAGATATATGACAATCGGTTCGTCACCAAAAAGTCTTCCGTGCTATGACTCGTAACCAACGGAAAGTAGTGTGGGCTACACTCACAAAATAAATCCCTAAACGATTTAGAGATTCAATCACACATTTAGTATTTTATTTTTCTTCTTTTATTCTTCAATGGAGTTTCTCAACTTTTGAGAGAATGGTAGAGAAGAAGAAGAAGGTGGCTAGGGTTCCAAGAATGAGAGTTATGTCAAAAAGAAAAGAAAATTTTCTTTTTATACATAGGGTTTATTGTTTCCAAAACAAACAAATCCCTCCCCATTCAAATCATCAAAAATCGGCCAAGCAAGGAAGAAAGGATTTAATTTTTTAAACATCAATATTCAATTACCATTATTGAAAAAGATGTTACAAAATTAAATAAGCAATTAACCATTTGAAAATCATAGTCTCCAAATTAATGCCATGGATTATTTTGTTTCCAAATCTAAACAAATCCATTCCCTTTATGCTTGTGTAAATTGGCCACCATAAGAAAAATAATGAATATTTGTAACATCAATATATCAATTACCATAATGGAATAAATGTTACAAAATAAAAAGGTTAAATATTATTTAAACATGTGTAACTTCCAAATTAAGTCTAAGGGTTTCCAAAACCCAAAATTTGGAAATTACTTACTCAACCTTCTATTTAATTATATCTAATATAATTAAATAACTTGTGTTTAAATATCATATATTTAATAAAACTATATATTAACTTTAATATAAAGTTTCAAGTGTGACAATTAATATTATTAATCATATTAATAATATGCATATCTTTGTGTATATAATTGGACTATCCAATTATATTAAATCCGCTATAGTGAATCGAGCTAGCACGGGGACCAAATGGACCTACGGTTCTGAGCTCCAATAATCTCGAAATATTAATTAAGCTCTTAATTAAATTACGAATTATTAACTCCGGGTTATTCCACTAAAAACCCAGAGTTGCACTCTCGTTGTCGCAGATGATATATTAAGCCGAACCAAGTCGGTGTCCACCGATATAGTCATTACATATGAATTGACCTTTCACGAGTATCTCATAATTAGAGTCGGGTCATAATGTCCGTTATACCCTTCTAATTATTTTTACCTTAAGTACCATTGATTCTCTAATGAACGATTTATTCATAACTATTATGAATTTTAATCTTTCTATTCGTAATAGAGAGACTTGAGCGCTCAAATCGTTCATGTCCCGAATCAACCCTTAAGAAAGATACTCATCTACTTCTCGCAAGAAGGAGTGAACTCCATGTCTATGTAAAATGTTCCCAGCTACAAAACAAACTGTGTCCCCAAAGTACGTAGCTATTGGTCGGGACTGCTACACCAACCTCACCTTTGTAAATCAAAGGATATAGCTTGCCATGCAGGAGTTCATAGTACACTCAGGATTAAGATCAATCTATATATGACCATCTAATAGATCGAAATGACTTTCTTAGTCTAACAGATATTATAAGAATGTCATTTCCATCTGGGTCCAGTCCTATATGATCGCATCATACAAGGTGCCTCCATTCTCATGTCTCTACATGGACGATCCGGATCAAGATCGTCATACAAATATAGAATGGACCGCAGCTATAGATAAACCACAAACAAAGTACCGCTTTTTGTTTGCTCTCTATGGACTATTTAAGATTACTAACTTCAGACTTAAATTCTCTTGTGTATGACACTTATACACTAAGTTTGAAGGCACATAAGTAATCTATGGTATTTAAGATGATATATAATATGCAAAAATTAAACAAACAAATTTGATAAATGAATAATGCATCGTTTTATTTCAAAACACATAAAATCGTTTACATCACATGTAGCTCTAGGGCATACATTCCAACAATCTCCCACTTGCACTAGAGCAAATGGGACATGTCACGTAAACCTAGACCATCTAGGTGACCTTCAAACACTTTAGCCGATAAGGTCTTTGTAAATGGGTCAGCCAGGTTCTTTGAATTTCCTTTATATATGCTTTCCCCTCTTATGGCTTCTTGGTTCCCTTGAATTTGCCACTGCACCACTATTATCGCAATAAAGTGTGAGTGATTTATCCACATCTGGAACAACTTCTAGATCTCCCAAGAATTTACGGAGCCAGACTGCTTCCTTAGCTAATTCACAAGTGCTACATATTAAGCCTCCATGGTGGAGTCAGTAATACAAGATTGCTTTATGCTCCGCCATACTATAGCCCCACCACCTAGGGTGAACACTGATCCAGATATAGATTTCTAGAATCTACATCTGTCTGAAAATCAGAGTCTGTATATCCACTTAGGATCATATCCTCACCGGAATATACAAGCATATAATTTCTCGTTCTCTTAAGATACTTGAGAACGTGTTTCACAGCCACCCAGTGATCTAATCATGGGTTTGATTGAAACCTACTGAGTACTCCCACTGCAAAACAGATGTCCAGTTTCGTGCATAACATAGCATACATGAGACTACCAACTGCTGAGGTGTATGGGATATGTCTCATTTCCTCAACATCTTGAGGTGTCTTAGGAGACTGTTCCTTTGACAAATGAATTCCATGCCGATAAGGAAGATTGCCTTTCTTGGAATTCTGCATCCCAAATCGCACAAGGATCTTGTCGATATAGGATGCCTGAGACATAGCTAACAGTCGTTTCTTGCGATCCCGAAGTATCTGAATCCCAAGAACATAACTGGTCTCTCCTAAATCTTTCATTTGGAATTGGTTAGCTAGCCAGGTTTTCACGTCTGATAATATCTTTACATCATTCCAATGAGTAAAATATCATCGACGTATAAAACAAGAAAAAACCACATTCTCGTCAATGACGCACTTGTATACACAAGGCTCATCAATATTCTGTTCAAAATCATAAGACTTGATCGTTGTATCAAATCTTATATTCCAAGATCGAGATGTCTGCTTGAGTCCATAAATGGACCTTTGCAGCTTGCAAACCTTTTGCTCTTGACCTTGGGCGATGAACCCCTCTGGTTGTATCATATAGATACTCACATCAAGATTGCCATTCAAGAATGCAGTCTTGACATCCATTTGCCAAATTTCATAGTCATAATATGCGGCAATGGATAGAAGAGTGCAGATGGATTTAAGCATGGCTACTGGCGAGAAAGTTTCCTCATAGTTAACTCCCTCTTTCTGAGTATAACCCTTGGCCACTAGTCTAGACTTGAAGGTCTGTACCTTCCCATCTGATCCCCTCTTCCTCTTGTAGATCCACTTGCAACCTATGAGTTTCACCCCATCAGGTTGGTCTACAAGTTCCCAGACCGAGTTGGAGTACATGGACTCCATATATAGGTTCATGGCTTTGAGTCATTTCTATTTGTCAGAATTATCCATTGCATTACTGTAGGTCAATGGATCATTTATGCCATCGCTTGATGCGACAACTTGTGCCTCTCCAACACCTAGGTAGCAATCAGGTTGTCGTACAACCCTCCCACTGCGTCTAGGCGGTAGATCATTCTGACAAGCTTGCATCTGACTATCAGATGTCGAAGGTGCTATGTATTTGTCAACTTTTATTGATGATGGTGTGCTGGTCGAACCAGCAAGTAACTCCTCGAGTAACACTTTACTTCGAGGTTTGAACTCCCTCATATAGTCCTCCTCTAGAAACGTAGCATTTATCGATACAAATAATTTGTTATCATCAGGACTGTAGAAGAATCCACCACTAGTCTCCTTAGGATAGCCTACAAATAGGCACAACTGAGAACGTGGCTCCAACTTTGTAGTCTTATTCTTCAGCACATGTGCTGGATACCCCCATATGCGGAAATATCGTAAACTAGTTTTACGACCATTCCACAACTCTAAGGGAGTCTTAGGAACAGACTTAGATGGAACTACATTAAGGATATGCAATGCGGTTCGCAGTGCATATCCCCAGAATGAACTAGGTAGTGAGCTATAACTAAACATAGATCTCATCATGTCTAATAGGGTCCGATTTCTCCTCTCTGCAACACCATTTTGCCGTGGTGTTCCAGATACTGTGAGCTGGGATACTATCTCATGCTCAACTAAAAATTCCTTGAAATCTCTGTCGAGGTGTTCCCCTCCACGATCTGATCGTAGAGTTTTGATTGTCTTATCTAATTGGTTCTCAACCTCAGCACGATACTCTTTGAACTTTTCAAAGGTATCTGATTTGTGATGCATTAGGTAGACATACCTATATCTTGAATAATCGTCAATGAATGTGACAAAGTATTCATAACCACCTCGGGCTCTTACATTCATCGGTCCGCAAACGTCCGAATGTATTAGCTCAAGTGGTTGATTGGCTCTTAAACCTTTTCCAGTAAAAGGTCTATTGGTCATTTTTTCTTCTAAACAGGATTCACAAACTGGTAGAGTCCTGAGCTTTAACTAGTTTAAGGCTCCGTTCTTTATCAATCTATTTATCCGATCAAGGTTGATATGAGCAGTGGCTTATGTGTTAACGGTCTTAACACATACAAGTTATCTTCTAGTTTCCTCAACATATATGTAATCCGCATTAGTTTTGAAACATAAATCATATTTCCATGATAAAACAAGAACAAACACAATTTTGTTTAAATTCAAATAACTTTTATTTGAAAAATTGAAAACTGATAACTCCCACTATTTTATTGAAACAACATCCATTGTCCTTACTCTTATAGTAAAGTTACCTTCAGCAAGGTCTTTACGTACATCAATTGTTATAACCTTAGCCTTTCCAGTGTTATTCTTCTTCATCTTTGTAGATTTAGAAGACTCGGCAACATTTGCCTCAACACCGGACTTACGAGGATCCACAAGCATGGATTCGTAAGGGTGAGCTCATTAAGTAGTTGGGTCAAAGTAAAAGTCAACATGTTCATAACATAATTGCTTTTAAACTGCAGAAAACTCTTCGGAAGAGTTTCCATAGTCATGGTCACCCGTCTACGCTCGTCAATACGAGCTCCATGGGTTTCAGCAGTATTGAGATAGGTCATCATCCTCAAGAGGTGCTCTCGGACTGATGTCCCATCCTTCATCCTAGCAGTCATCGCTGAGACCATGGCCTCATGGCGTTGACGCTCCGAAGGCAGCCCAAACATGTCCTGCAATGACTCCATCATCTGAGATGCTAGAGCCATAGGTTCATTCTTTGCAGCAAGAACCTCATACATCCCTGCTAGCAAGTAGCAGCGGGCTTTCTCATTTGCTGCGACTTATTTCTGGTAGGTATCGCGCACAGCTTGGCCAGTATTTATGGCCGTCTCGGGAAGACGTTCCTCCATCAGGACAAACTTTAGGTCTTCACAGACCAGGATAGCGTTCATGTTACTTTTCCACTTAACATAGTTTTCTCCCGTTAATTTATCGTTTGAGAGTATGGAAATAATTGGAGAAACCATGGCTGAAAAATAAAATAAAACATGCATTTAACATTCATTCATCGAATATTAAAATCATCAAATAATTTTGGCATAAAATTAAACATGATGCATGAACCATGAATAATGAATTAGAAACCTAAGAGAATTACTATGTCACGGAAATCTATCATCCCACAAGTACGTGCCGCTGTAGGGTAGGTCAAGTACTCGCATGATAGATCGAGACAATCTCAGTCAATTTAATATATGCGGGAATAACTCTTACTCCTATATTAAACAACTACTGTTTTATTTGATCAAAGAGTTTTATCAACAGTTAATTATTCCTTTGTGACTGTACCCGCCGTTTCGGGATTCTTGGACTAACGAGTGAAGTGCCGCCGTAGGGTATGTCATTTCACAAGATACATCTAGAATCCCTATCCTCTCGGAACCCAAACCTGATATTGACCCAAAATGGACACCATATGTAGGGGAACGAAAACAAAGTCGTCTCGAGGCGCCTTTTGAATCTCACGTTTTTGGACTAACAACGGAGATCGCGGGATATACTGTCGTATATCCCTCTCCCACTCACTATTTTAAATATTAAGGTTTCTATCTAAAATATCTAATATTTTATTTTAACTAGTGTGGATAAATATATGGAAGCTAAATCATAATTTTTATTTACACTAGTTTGTCATAAGTGAGCTAATCAATTTTAACTATTAAAATTATGTCACTAATATTTAATTAGTCTCTACTAACAGTTTTACTCCATTAAACTAATTTAATTAGAGTGGTATAAGTGAGCTAATCATATTTTAACTCTTAAAATACTAGACACTAAAAGTTTAAAATTTATGGAATTCTAAAAGGTCAAAATTTTAATTAAACATTTTAATAAATCTTGGTGCGTTATAAAATCCAACGGTACGTGGAATTGTATCCCGAGTGCAGACCATACTACCGTCCATTCGGAATCGGTTATGGAATTTATGTCCGGGTTTTCATCCTATATACCAATGGAATTTATTATGCATCAATTAAGCCCAATATATTAGAATTCAAATTTTAAACCATAAATCCAATTAATCTAATTAATTGATTTCCATGCATATCATATTCTAATTTAAACATTTTAAATTACATAAAATCATAATTTTATGTCTATATGATAATGCATCTATGACATGTTATGGCATGTAAAATGCATGAGTGGGCACCCTGAGCTATATGATACATATAACATAAAAAATATTTTGCATTAACCGAGCTCTTATTTTTCCTATACTAATCTAATTAGTACATAAAATTCACCAAAGCATCCATTGGTCTTCAAATCCCGCTCCAAAGTGGTGTTGGCTCATTTTGCGACTTCGGTGCTCCAAAATACAAAGATTGAAATTTTACATTGAAAAATAAAATTACAACAAATGTAAACAATGGTCTTATGGCCTTACATCCCAAAAACAAAACCAACTACAAAAATAAGAGCCAGAAAAATTTACGACCAATGCAAAATCCATTCATCACATGAAATAAAAAAAAAACATTCATCATATGAATATCACAATGTGCCCACTCATCTAAACATGCAAATCATATTTATAACTCATATAAATATATTAAAAACAGAAACTTTAAATGAAAAAGAGAAGGGTTAAGAACACTTTTCAACCTCGCTCTTGATGCCAATTGTAGGAAACGCTTTCCTCGCGCAGCGGAAGCGATTAGGCACACAGATCGGACTTGAAATTTTTTTCTGCTTTCCCCTTCCTTTGGCCGAATGTAACCAGTGGGTATACTGAAATTTTGCTTCTGTTTAGGACACGATTTCAGCCCCGGAATATCCCCGAAACAGTCCCCGAACGGATGTGTAAAAACTGCACTGTGTTTTGTCCACATATGCGCATGTACTGTGACTGTGACTGTTCCCCTTCCATTATCATATGCACCATTCATGTTGATCTCCATTTTGTTCATTTAACAATCTTTCCAGCATGCGCTTGTCCACTTATTTGATTTGTCATACATACATAAATTATTTTGCCGTGACATTTTGTTCATTATGCGCACATCATTCTATCAATGCTTATGCCCTTGCTTGCCAGGAGTCACGCACCAGCCTTCCAGTTTATATGATTGCCGTGAGATATAGACAATCGGTTCGTCCCAAAAAGTCTTCCGTGCTATGACTCGTAACCAACGGAAAGTAGTGTAGGTTACACTCACAAAACAAATCCCTACATGATTTAGAGATTCAACCACATACTTATTATTTTATTTTTCTTCTTTTGTTCTTCAATGGAGTTTCTCAACTTTTGAGAGAATGGTAGAGAAGAAGAAGAAGGTGGCTAGGGTTCCAAGAATGAGAGTTATGTCAAAAAGAAAAGAAAATTTTCTTTTTATACCTAGGGTTTATTGTTTCCAAAACAAACAAATCCCTCCCCATTCAACACTATAGTGTCTGCCCCGTACGAACCACATTCAGATATCAAGCAACCAGTCTCTTTGAATCGGATAATCATGACCTTGTCATATTATCTCGATGGTTGCAACACTATAGAGAACTAGTTCTGAATCCCTGCGTGATCATCATCTCCATATGTCTGAAGTGATACTTCCATCTTGACATCACATCCAATACACTACGATTCTCAATAACCTAGAAGAGGCGCACACAGAACCTGTTAAAGCCCTGGACGACCAAAACGAAAGTTTACCGATTGTCGCAAGTACTAGCGATGCAAGTCTCAGGTTAAGACCAAATACACCTACCCTGAAGCGGACTCCCATAGACACATATACATACTACCAATGGGATTCCACAGGGTCTATCCAGAGCGAAGCTGTTTTCCGTACCATCGGTAAAACACAACCTCCTATCGCACTTGCATAAGTATCCAATACTTAAACATATGAGAACTGTGCTGTTATGCCCTCACAATGCGCACAAGTGTAATACTAGTCTATTCCGCATTATCGATGTCCAGTATCGATAATACTACGACTATGGATATTAATGATTAAACCTTTATGGATTGATACTCTCTCTTATCATCTCAATCCGGAACTAATCATAAGGACTTCTACCATTTCTATATCAGAGTAAATAAAAAATTACGAACGGTAAAAGGCAATTTCATTACTACATAGTTAATTTTGTACAAAAACACAATGTCTTTTACAAACAGTGACGCTATGGGTCATAATTGTCTAACACCATAACTGTCCAACAATCTCCCACTAGGCCTATAGCCAATCACTCAAGTGTCCTACACCCGAACTAGTACGGTTCGCTCAAACTTCTGCTGAGGAGAAATGCTTTCGTCAGCGGATTTGCAGGATATCATCTGATGCGATTTATTCGATCATCATATCACCACGATGTATGATCCGAACGAATTAGATGAATATCTGAAGTATATATCTGGATCGTTGATGAGACCATTAATTCTTTAGCATGTGCTGTAGCCTAGCTCAGCTGCTAACAGAACTGCTCCTAATCTGATTAGGATTATTATCGATCCAAAAGGCTTCTATTGCTGCCTCAGCTGCAGCAATAATCCATTTGTGTTGTTTATTCGGTAACAGTATCTTGCTTGGAAGATTTCCAGCTCACTGTTCCGTTATTAAAACTTTATAGTACCGTTATTACGACTTATAGTCATTTTATCGGTTAGGAAACTTGCAACGGTGAACCCAGTCACTTCAAGTTCTCATTCTCCATAGTATAAGACAGCATCCTTAGTTCATCTAAGATACTAAAGGATGTTCTTAACATCAATCCAGTGACTATCATTTGGATTGGCCTGATTGTGACTCCATATGCTCAAAAGCGTATGAGACACCAGGTCGTGTACATTTATTTCAATGTACGAGTTCAGAGAGTGCATACAACCTTTAGATCTATCCCAATAGATCTTTATTCCTAGAATAAAGGTTGTCTCTCCTAAGAATTCTACGGAGAATTTTCATGAAAGCCAAGCTTTCACCAATTTTATTTTATGGGAATATCATTTCCAAGAAAGAAATGACATGTCATCATTATTTAGGACATTCATTGTCAGTGCGCTCCCACTAACCTCGTTATATACACAAGAATCATTTTCGTTTGAATTAAATCATACACAATTATGATTACATCGAAGCGATAGTTCCAAGAACACAATGCTTGCTTCAATCCATACATGGATCGAATAACCTGCAAACCTTGTTTGCTAGTTTAGGTACGACAAAATCGTCAGGATGTTGTAAACATCCTCCAAAAGGTTTCCGTTAAGGAAAACGGTTTTGACGTTTAGCTGTCATATTTCATAAGTGAAACATGCAGCATTAGCAAGTATTATTCAAATGGATTTAACCATGGCAACAGTTAAACGGTTTCATCGTAATCGACATAATGTTGATAACGATACCTTTTTCGCTACAAGCCTAGCTTAGTACGTTGGTATGTTGCCTTCCATGTATGTCTTCCTTGAAGACTTTATAGTACCAATATGCACTATGCCTTCCGGTACATCAACTAGTATCCAAACATAGTTGGTATACTTGTAATCCATTCGGACTTTATGGCACTTTGCCATAATAGGGAGTCGATACCTAGTATCATTTCCTCATACGTAGTCAGTTCGTATTCCTCAATATGATTGACATCTTTACGAGGTGAGATCAGAAACCCATACCTCCCAGGTTGTTTTCTGACTCTCTCCGACTTACGTGGTTCTTGTGTATTCGAAGATTTATTGGTATAGTTTCCTCCTTGATGAACTATTTGTGTTCCATTAAGGAATCGGTGCCTGGAACAGTATTACTCTGATTTTCATAGAGTTTTACTTTCCTCCCACTTACCACTGCATATAGGTATTCCTCTTAGGAAAACCGCATGGTGAGCAACAATTACATTGTTCTCTTGTGAGTTGTATAAGTACTATACTTTGGTATCCCTAGGATAACCTACAATTTAGGCACTTATCCGATTTGGGTTCTAGTTTGGTATTATCCAAACATATGCCTAGCATTCCCAAATCTTTTGGAATAAGAAAACCCGGTTTCTTTCCTATTCATATCTAATATGAAGTCTGTCTAACAGATTTTTATGGACCTTATTAGAAATAAGTTCTACACTGTTTATGTGTATCCGTTGAAGGAAATGGTAGCTCTGAGCGACTCATGATTAACCATATCATGTCCAACAAAATTCAGTTTCTCTGTTCGGACACACCGTCAAACTGACGTGTTCCGGGAGGAGTCCTCATTGAAAGAAAACTATACTCTTTCAAGTATTTGAGAAACTTATTTCTTAAGTATTTTCATCATGGTTTTTAATACTTTAGCCGATCTGTTTGTCTACTTTGTGCGAAACTCTTTGATTTCATCAAAAGTTTCCGATTCGTGTTTCAAAAGAAACACATAACCATAACGCGATGCCACTTCCGTAAAGGTCATGAAACATTCATATCCACCTTTAGCCTAGCTAGATATGGGCCCACTTACGTCACTATGAACAAGGGCTAACAAATCGATGTCATTTGCACTTTTACCAAGTAAAAAGTATTTTAGGCACTTTGCCCAATAAACTAGATTCGTAGACATCATTTGAATAGAATCAAATCCGTCATAGTATCCACTATTCAAAAGTGTGGATATACAAGTCTTGTTTAATTGTGTCCCAGACAACAATGCCACTTTTAAGTTTCAATTGATTTACTCAGTTGAGCTATTTGTTTGTCATGTTATATATTTGAGATTCATTTATATTCAAAATATAAATACTGTTATTCACATGTGTTTATCTCAATATCATCTTTATAAAATAAAACTTTAGTGTTCTAGAATATAAAGGTATACCCGCAACGGGTTAAACCCTGATATAGAGATAATGTATCTAGTCAAACTAGTTACATTATAACAGTTTCCTAATTTAAGTACACACCCGAAGGGTAGTTCCTTAACTTAGGTTTCTACGGTTAAAACAGTGACTCTCGTCCCGTTTACGATTCGCAGATTAATCTCAACTGAATTCAGTATCCTGCTCATAGCAGATTCTGCACACCAGTACATATTTATGTACCACTTATAGTATCTAAAATCCAATTTTAATACTAGCTGTGAACATGTTGGTGACAAACATATTTGAAGCCGGAGCCTTGCACCGTCTTCAATTCCTTCATGTCTGCCTTGTCCATAAGGCATTCACTCTTCAGTGACCCCGTTTGCCACAATTTAGGCCGACATCTTGGGATATGTCCTTTGTCTTCCCAGAAGATTATAATGATTTTGCCTTTGCCCCTTTTCCACACCCCAGAAGCCTTTGACCAAGCCTTGGTCTTCTAGAATGTCGAAGTAAGATGCGCCTTGCGCTTCTTGCCTTATTGCAAACTTTGGTTTTGTCTCCTTGAGCATAGCCATTAACTCTCCAAGAGTTTTCTATTGCAACTTAGTACTTCTAAGATCTAAGGATAGATCTATGAAGATCATTCAATTTCAATATCATACTATAAGGATCTAATCCTTAGTTGTGAATAAGAAATTAAGGAGTATTTGGCAAGCTTAATGGATTAAACACTAAAGTTATCATTACATGAATCTTCCAAATATCATGTTCTACTATTTGCTTAACTCCGGGCTTAGGCTTGAGATGTCACTATATCAAATAAAGTGACTTCTAGGTCACTCAGGACTATCCTGAGATTTTATTCCCAATTTGAAAATTAAAGTCGTTTATATACATTTTCACCCAGGATTATGTTTTAAACACCAATCTTTCAATTATCTTGATTCTAATAGTCCAACTATTTAATCAACGATTTTAGGTACTATTCATTATAATGATTACTATAGTCTAACTATATAATCAACTATAATTTTAATAGGTTAAATTCAATTATATTGATTACTATAATCCAATTATAAAATCAACTATTAATTGAAATTAAGTTAATTCAAATATATTGATTATTATAATCCAATTATATAATGAACTATAAATGAAATAGTTTGAATACAGTCCAACTGTTTAATTTAAAACAACATTAAATATTAGTCCAACTAATATATTAATTTATATTGACGAAAAATTTGTAATGAGCGCGTATGGCAAGTAACTAAACGAATATTGCAAATTTAATACTTGCCTCCCACTATTTTTCGGCGAGCCTCTAACCCTCTGTGGAGTACTCGGGAAACCTTGTTTCTTAGTGGGCTAAGATCCCGTTAAATAACACACAATCTTGACTTTGGCCAACAAATTGTATGATAATTAATTAGGTAGATCTCTAAGATCAATTGGATCCCATCCAACTCCTACATCCAGTAGGTGGACATCCAAGTCCGAAACATATATCATATATATGCCAATATATCCAATATATTCCCTAACCTTTTTTCCTCTGAATCAACTAAGCCTTGGCTTTGACACAACAAACTTAGTGATCCCAATTAAGCGGAACCCATTGATCTTGGAAAGCTTCGTAATCAATGTCGATGGACAAGAAGTGATCTTTAATTTGACCAACAAATCACAATTTGGACAAGACACCAATATGGAACAAAGCCTTCATGATTCAAACACATCCTCGACGGATAAAGGTCTTGACTTTGGCCAACAAACCAATGCCAGTCTTGGATCTTGAGTAAGAATCACTTAATGGAAGGAAAAACTCTTAATATGTGGTAAGGGTTTTTCGCGTGCAATTGGCAACCAATTAATTATCTTTGTTAGGTCTCATCATCATACACCCTTAAACATGCATTCCAAACACATAATAAGGCGCGTAAGTAAATAAAATAATAATGATATGCGGATGGATATTTAAACATTGTTCCTAGAACAAATCTCTCTCTTTCCTCTCTCCCGCTAGCACAAGTATTACTTCTACCCAATTACATAACACTTCTAAAGAAACCTCATTTACATTGAGGGGAATAGGTGAGAAGAGAAATACACAAAGTAAGGAAGTAATAGGCTGGACACGCAGGTCCAATTTAATAAATTCTAAATTTATTACAACAATTTCCAAAATTGCCCTCACCCATCTAATATCCATCCGATATACATTATTCATGCATCACATCCATGTATTCACATAAGCATGTTATCAATCAATCTAATCCAATTAATTAATCTGATAATTAATGACCATCCAATGTTCAAACAACGATTTGATTTTACGCGAGTCAAACTCGTTTTGCGAATAAGTACTAATGTACTAGTTCTTGAATTAAATTAAACTACAACATTAAATCCAATTTAATATGTATTTAATACTAATTCATTTATTTAATTCTAAATTAAATATTTACACTTTATAATGTGCCTTTACGACTTAGATTCCAAATCTAATCGTTACGGGTCTCAAAGCCCGATTAACATCTAATGTTAATTTAATTAAAGTCCAATGGGCTTTTAATTAATTCATAAGGCATGGAATTTTGGTCAATATGGGTCAAACCCAATACCAAAGCCCATTTAAGGAATCACCCTTATTTACCAAGAAACCAATTTAGGCCCATTAGGCCCAATTAATATTAAAGGTCCATTAAGTCATAATTGGACTTTATGGATATTGTTTTGGGCCCAATTGGACCCAACCAATTTAGCCTAAACCTAACTTGGTACAACCAAGCCCATTAAGCCGAATTACAACTTTACAAGCCCAATTTCCTAAATAGGCCTAATTAATTAAATTACCAAATTCCAAATTTCATAACTTAATTAACCAAAGTGTATTCCATAATTAATTAACTAAATTAACATTTCCAAAACATCAATTTACATAATTAATCATGCTCACTATCATCAACACATGTCCAACACATTTGAATCAAAAATCAAACCCATTTTATGCTTCTTAACTCACGGCAATGGTAGGGATTTTTGTCGAATTCCAATTTCAATCCAATTGAATTTAAATTAACATTCCCAAAGTCTTTCAAACTCATCCAACAAATCAAAAAACAAAAAATTACCATGAGATCTATCAATGGTATTCGGCCAAGCCAACCCAATTTGGGGAAAATTGTTCCAAATCAATTTACATGAAATTGATCATATCCAACTTCAATTAAACATCATTCAAGCATACTCAATCAAAGAATTTTATCAAATCATGCTCAAATTCAATTTACCCAATTTTAACCCCAAGTTCAAGTTTCATGCTTAAATGGCTCAAGATACCATTGTTGGGTTTCTTTAAGGTTCCAAGGATCAAATCAAGCAAGAAATTATATGTGAATACTCGTAAAAGCATGGCGGGAACATACTTACAATGATCGGTTGAGGCGATGTGAGGAATGACAAAAATTCTTCAAGCTTTGAGTCCATATTATTCTCGGCATTTACTGGTTTTTGTGCTCCAAAAAACGGCCATGGATCTCCATCAAGCTCCAAGCTTATGATGTGTATTCCAAGCCCACGGGTGCGGTTCCCTATCACATTCGCAAGACCCTTAAAGTGTGCTAGCACTCCGGAAATTTTGCCGTAAAACTTCCTAAGCTTCTTCTTCATTTCACGGCAAAACCAGAAATTTTGAGGAAGAAGATGGCCCAAGGCCGAGAGGTAGGGGAGAAGAAAGAGAGAAGAAAATGTGTTTTTGGTGTTAGGTTAATTGATTTCCAAAATCAATTAAAACATATACCACTTTTCATTTTCAAAAAAGTCAAAGCAATAATGCCAACCAAGTCCATCAACTATTCACATCACTCATGACAAGTTGTCAGATCACTCAAAGTGACTAGACATCACATCAATCGATTGGCTAATGATTTGACGCTTGATGTGACTTGTGGGCCGCACTTAAATTCGCAAAGCGAGTGCGCCTGCAAACACTCCCGGGCTCAGGTTCGTTAATTCCAAATTAACGAATTATCCGTTGCGACGTAATTAAATAATTATGCCTAGCAAAATCACTTATTCACGTCGCTAGCGAATTAATTCTAAATTAACTCGTTTGCCCGAATTAAAATCTAATTTCAATTCCGCGTCGAAATCCAATTTCGTATAATATATCGAATATATTATTTTATCGATAAATTCCAAATTAATCGTTCTCTCTCTTTAATTAATATTTTATCCCATATAAAATATCTCCGTAATTAATCCCAGATTAATTTTCTCTCTCATCTGATTCATCCCAGATTAATAAAGTGCGAGTCATACGTCATCGGTGAATCTTCGGGAAGCCACCCATGAGATCCCCGGATATGTTGGCAGTAAATCGGGTCGTCGGACTATCCAAACACGTACGTACCTAGTACTAAGTTTTTACCGATTTACAAGACATGGTTTGCTTCTAGCAAAGCATCATGCCTACCCAATTCTCCCGAAATATTCTTACTGGAATATGTGATCTATATTAGGCGTAGTAGACGTAGTATTGCGTATTTCGATCCAGTATCGGATGTCACGTGCAAGGCCTGCGGCTGGAAATGTGTCTGCCCCGTACGAAGCACATATCGGATCTCTGGTAACTAGTCTCTATAATCGAATAAATATGACCTAGTCATAATATCCCGATAGCTGCAGCATATAAGAGAACGAGTTTCGTATCCTACGTGATCATCATCTCCACTATGACTAGAGTGATACTTCCATCTCGACATCACACCCAATACACTACGATTCTCAATATACCCAGAAGAGGCGTACATAGAACCTGTTAAAGCCCTGGACGACCAAAACCAAAATACATTGATTGTCGCAAGTATTAGCGGTGCAAGTTTCAGGTTAAGACCAAATACACCTACCCTGATTCATACTTCCATAGACACATAGTCATACTACCAATGGAATTCCAAGGGTTCTATCCAGAGCGAAGCTGTTTCCCGTACCATCGGTAAACACAACCTCCTACTACACTTGCATGAGTATCCTATACCCAAATATATGAGAACTATGCCGTTATGCTCCCACAACGCGCACAAGTACAATACTAGTTTATTCCGCATTATCGATGTCCAATCTCGATAATACTATGACTAGGGATATTTAATGATTAAACCTTTATGGATTATACTGTCTCATATCATCTTAATCCGGAACTAATCATATGGACTTTCTATCATTTATATATCTTGGTAATCTAATTACAAATGATAGAAGAGCAATTTCCTTTGTCACATAGTTAATTTGTACAACAACACCATGATCTGTACAAATAGTGATGCTATGGGCCATAACTGTCCAACACGACCTGTATGTTTCAGTGAGTTTATATGTGGTTGTTATATTTTACGGGTGGGTAGATTATGGAAATGAAATTATTTTTCGTGATGGATATGCCATAACCTAGAGAGTCTCACTAGTGAAATATACTCGTAGAGTACTAGGACAACTTTTCAGAATAATATTGATTATTTATAAATCATTTAACAGTTAAACGAAAGATATATGCATATGGATCATTTGGTCATTTCCTAATTAATTTGTATTTGTATTTAATATATGATTTTATTAAATACACATGAATTAATTGTCAAATTATGATATTTGACATATATCTTTAATATATGTATTTGGATTATTTAAAGTAAATATAATACATATATTTAGAAATTTATATTTATTTAATTATTCAATTATTTAATTATTAAATAATTAAAGTAATTAAAAATATAAAATATCTAAGTTGATATTTTGGTTAGGAAATATCTTAGTGTAAATTTTTGACTTTTACATTAATGATAAATGTGTTAAAATTGGTTTTGACTTCTTTATTTTTGGTTTGAAATTTGAAATATTTCTTTTTCTTTTTTCTTAGCCATTTTCGGCCAACCCTAAGTATTTAAGGGTTTTATTTTTTCATTTGCTTCACTTAAGTGTTAAGCCTCCAAATATTAGAAAAGAAAAATTGAGAGAAAAAGTGAAGAACAAAGAGAGATTGAAGAAAACTCCAAGTTTGTAAGTTTTTTCTATTCTTCTCCAACTAGAAAAATATTTATAGGGATCTTAGCTACAACATGTGATGTTTGGTTGTTTCACTACTCTTTTAGTTTTGTAATAAGATGGTTGGAAGGATGAATGAAAGATGTATGCCTGTATGTTAACAAAGCAAGCTTGTAAATAGTTTATAAGCACATTTTTTGTCATTAGACGATCTCGTTGCATTCTAGAGTTGTTAGACACTCAATGATAACCTAGAATTATTCTTGACTTGTTTCAAAGTGGTGAGAATTGTTTGATGTTGTAGATATTAGATTAAGGTGTTGGATTGTGTTAATTTTGGTTAATTTGATTAATTGAAAATATTAAGGTTTTAACCTAAACCAAAATTAGGCCTTTTCATATATGAGTTGTATTTTGATGTATATAAGATATACAAATCATTTTGGAATTGATTGGAAAACATCTAAGCTTGTTTTGACAAAATTAGACCAAAATGCACAAAGTTGAAACTTGGAGGACTTCTCGACAATTTGAAGAAATAATGGGATTTTATTGTGAGTTGTATTTTGATGTATGTGACATGTATAAATCATTTTGGTAGTGATTTGAAATCACTTAAATTTGTATTTTACATCTTAGGAATAAAATGATTAAAATACAAACCTTTGTGGGTCTCACGGCAATTAAGGGAAATTCTTGATTTTGGGTAAAAACTACATTTTTGAGTATTGAGTAATTAGAATAAATTAGTTTATTTTAATTACCTAAGAAAAATCACTGAAATCAGAAAAATTTGATTTTTCGTGTTTCGCTGCGTTACCCGGTAATAGCCCCTAAAACCCCCCAACAAATTGGTATTAAAGCGAGTCTGATTCTGAAACCATGATATGATTAGCCCTTAAATTTTGACAATTTAATCTAATATTTACTTTACTTTATGCATGTTGTGGGACACAGGATCTGGGCGACGTATGCTGTCCCGGGCTCGCGGCCCGGTTGGGAGTACGGAGTAGCCTGCGGGGGACTAAACCGGAGAATAAATGGAGTCGCCACCCGGTGTGAACCGGGACAAAGATTTAAGGCCGCACTCACCCCTCGCAATGGAAGACCTCAAACCATTGGGTTCAGAATGGTCTCTTACTTATGTCACTTGTAATAAATGATTTGTGCAATAATTCAACCAAGCCTAAGCAACATATTTCCAAGGATAATTATACTTTTAAGTTCACAGGCATGAAAGTAATCATCATAACGGCAAACATGCAATATCACACGGCAATCTCATGAACATACTTCGATCATATAATGCGAAAAACAAAGAATAACCAAAACGTAATGCAAATTCCAAACGCAAAATAAATGGCTAATCATGCTTGAAAATGAATAGCTAAATGGGCTAAATCATGCTTAAGAACCAAGTGGCATACTAACGCCCTAATCATGCTTGAATACCATCTCATGAACACATCAAATAAATAAATGCAGAAATTCAAATAGTATGATTGATTACATGATACAAGAGAAATCACCTAAGAAACAATTATGCATGACATGTGATGAAAAGGACTCAGTTCAGTGTATGCGTGTTCGTGTAGCGTTCGAAAACACGTTCGAACGGTAAAAAAAAGGTTCTCGTTCGTGTGGCGTTTGACAACGCGTTTGATCTGCCGTAAATGCGGAATAATAAATATGTGACCAAAGAATTTGACCATTTTCAATGTAGGACTTCGCATACCCGGTTGGACGTATTTCACTGGATCGCTGTTTTCTCTATTTTCAACCGCCGTTTCCGCTCGCTATTTTGGACTGCCGTTTCCGCTCGCTGTTTTCTCTGTTTTCACTTGCTTTTTTTCAGGCTATTTTCTGCGGTTTTGTTCACTGTTTTGGGGGACTGTTTTGGGTTATTTTCTGGACTGTTTTCAGTGAGTGTATTGCTCTCGGCTAAGTTCAGTTTGCTTATTGTTTGTATTCGGTTTCACGATCACTGCATTCATGGCACTAATTTATGTTTCTGTGTTCAGGTCTACACATCCAGATCTTCTTCACGCTCACGTTCAAGTCTGCCCACGTCCAGGCTTACACGTTCTGGTTGATGTTGCTACATACGATGTTTCCTCTCCTTTGGTCGGTGTTTCACATTCACGCTGCTTTCTTTCTTTTTTGGTTTTTGTTCTCTTTGTTTTGCGTTGTTTTCCCTTTTTCTTTGTTTTTGATTTTGTTTGATGTTCCGTAAAAGAGCCTTGAAGGAGTCGTTTTGTTTGTGAAGATGAGAGAGCTTGAGAGTGTTGATGGAAAGGGACTGTGTGTGGCCTGTGTGTCGGTGGCTTAACGTGACTTTGTTGGTGTGGCTTTGCCGAGAGTTTAAGAGATGATGAGGCTTAGGTGGCTGCCGAGTGGATATGTGATAGAGAAGGGTTTTAGGGTTTCTTATCGAGAGAGATGGCAGTAGGGTTTGTGTCGGTTTGTTGCAGTGTATGATTCAGTTGAAGGTTTATTTGTGAGGAAGATAGAGGAGAGAGATGGTGCTGATAGGATGTCTAGGACTGGATTTTGAGAGAGATGAGAGTGATGATGGTGTATTTTAGCGTTTCATTGTGGTTTCTTAGAGAGAGGGGGGAGGCATAAAGGCTACTTTTGTGAAGAAGGCTTAGGGTTTATTACTCATGCATGCCGAGAGAGAGAGCAGGGCGTGTGTTTCAGAGAGAGAAAATAGATGGAGGCGAGAGGGGTGTCTAGGGGGGCTTAGGGTTTTCCTTCAGAGAGAGAAGACCGTGGTTGAGAGAAGAAAGAATGAATTAGAAGTGAGCCCCCTAAGGTTTTAGTTTGTGTTTTCTTTTTATAAGAGAGGGTTAGGGTTGTCATTGTATAGGTAGGAATGGAGATTGTATGATCATGGGGAAGATTTAATTAGTTTGTTATAAGGAAATGATTTCTTTAATTTAGGAAGGTGATTTATTTAGTTTAAAAAAAGGATTTATTTAATTTAGGAATGTGATTTGATTTGTTTTAAATGTTTTAATTGTTTTTGGATTGGGCTTGGGCGAAATGGGCTTTGGATGGGTGCGGGGATTTTTGGTCCGAGTCTAACAGTTAAAACATAGATCCAACGAGCGAACTCGAAGCTAAGCAAACGAATTAAATCCAACAAGGTATTGATTTTGGAACTTTCCCTTCCGACATCCGTTTCCCGCGACTTCCGTAACTTAAAGGGTAGTGCCTCCATATGAGGCTCGTCATCAGGACTTATGCAAAAATACAATGCATACAATCATCCCACAAGTAAATGTTGTCGTAGGGTAGGTCAAGTACTTGCATGATAGATCAAGACAATCTCAGTCCACTAATATATGCGGGAATTCTTATTCCTATATTAAACAACTACCGTTTGATTCGATCAAGGAATTTTATTAACAGTTAATTATTCCTTTGTGAGTGTGACCCGCCGTTTCGGGATTCTTGGACTTAAAGAGTAAAGTGCTGCCGTAGGGTAGGTCAGTTCACAAGATACATCTAGAATCTCTATCCTCTCGGAATCCAAACCTGATATTGACCCAAAATGGACACCATCTGTAGGGGGACGAAAGCAAAGTCGTCTCGAGGCGCCTTTTGAATCTCACATTTTCAGACTAACAATGGAGATCGCGGGATATACTGTCGTATAT
The DNA here is from genome assembly GCA_019454045.1 of Zanthoxylum bungeanum. NCBI lineage: Eukaryota > Viridiplantae > Streptophyta > Magnoliopsida > Sapindales > Rutaceae > Zanthoxylum > Zanthoxylum bungeanum. The sequence goes on from SKCR01041265.1 coordinate 30,165, forward strand.
CCCTCTCCCACTCACTATTTTTAGATTAAGGTTTCTATATATAAAATATCTAATATTTTCATTTAACTAGTGCGAATAAATATATGGCGGCTAAATCATAACTTTTATTTACACTAGTATAATATTAGTGACCTAACCAATTTTAACTCTTAAAATTTATATCACTAATTTCCATTAGTCTCTACTAATTGTATTACTCAATTAAACTAATTTAATTAGAGTGGTATTAGTGACCTATTATATTTTAACTTTTAAAATACTAGAACACTAATGGGTTTAAAATTTTAAAATCCTAAAAAAGGTCAAGATTTATATTAAAATATTTAATTAATCTTAGTGCTTCATAAAACACAATGTTATGTGGAATTGTATCCTGAGTGCAGACCATATTACCGTCCATTCAGATTCGGCTATAAAATTTATTTCCGGGTTTCCATCCTATATACCAATGGAATTTATTATACACTTATTAAGCCCAGTATATTAGAATTTAAATTTTAAACCATAAATCAAATTAATCCAATTAATTGATTTCCATGCATATTATATTCTAATTTAAACATTTAAATCACATAAAATCATATTTCATGTCTAGAATTAATATGCATCCAATGCTTGTTATGACATGTGAAATGCAAGAGTAGGCACCCTAAGCTATATGACATGTTATTCAAACAATTTGAATTAAACATACATATAACATAAAAAATATTTTGCATTTATCGGGCTCTTATTTTTCCCTATACTAATCTAATTAGTACAAAAATATCCAAGGCATCCCTTGATCTTGAAAACACGCTCCAAGGTGGTGTTGGCTCCTTTTGCGACTTCGTTGCTCCAAATTACAACAATTGAAATTTTTACATTTGAAAATAAAATTACTACAATTGTAAACAGTGGCCTAATGGCCTTACATCCCAAAATCAAAACCAACTAAAAAATAAGAGCCGGAAAAATTTACGACCAATGCAAAATCCATCCATCATATGAAAAACAATAATCATTCATCACATGAATATTATTTTGTGCCTACTCAACTAACATGCAAATTAATATTTATAACTCATATAAACATATTAAAAACAGTAACTTTCAATGAAAAGAGAAGGGTTAAGAACACTTTTCAACCTTGCTCTCAATGCCAATTTGGAGGAAACGCTTTCCTCGCGTAGCGGAAACATCTTAGGCACACAGATCGGACTTGAAAAATTTTTATGCCCTTCTCCTTGAACTGGCCAAATGTTACAGACACCACCACTGAAATTTTGCTTCATTTTTAGACAAAATTCCAGCCCCGAAACAGCCCTGGAATAGTCCCCGAACAGCAGGACAAAAACTGGACTGTTTTGGACCCAATACGCTCACAATGCACTACCGAAACAGCCCCTAAAAAGCGTAGACAATGGCTGTATTTTGGTTCTGATTTTTCACTTGAAAACAACCCCAACACAGCCCCAAAACATCACAAAATGTTCCCCAAAAAAATTGGATTAAAACGAAACCAATCTGAGTTCTGTTTCACCAATTAAAGAGGCGGCAATGAGGAATATAATGCTCACTGCCGTGAGCAATAAGAAAGAGATGAAGATGATGATTTTTTCGACACCACAAAGTTTTCCAAACTATATCTCGTTACCAATGGAAACTTGTGTAGGCAAGACTCACAATATTAATCCCTAAACTATTTAGAGATTAAAGTCACACAACAACTATTGTTCTTTTGATTTTTGTTTTCTTTTGTTCTTCTTTTGTTTTCTCAACAACTTGAGAGGATTGGGAAAAAAAATAAGAAGATGGAGGCTAGGGTTAGAATGAGAGGCTTAGGCAAAAAGAAAAATAAATCTTCTTTTCATACCTAGGGTTATTTGTTTCCAAAACAAACAAAACTCTTCCCCTTTTCTTCTTTGAATTTTCAGCCATAGCATGTAATAAATTAAAATTTTGTAACAACATATTTACATTCCATAATGACAATATATGTTACAAAAATAAAAGGTTAACACCTTATTAAAACATGTAACTTCCAAAATAATGCCAAGGGTTTCCAAAACCCATAAATTGGAAATTCCAACTTTAGCCTTATTAAATTATATCAAATATAATTTAATTTTATTCATTTTAATAATTATCATATAAATATTAAAACCATATATTAACTTTTAATATATATTTCCAAGTGTGACAAAATAATATTATTAATCATACTAATAATATTTATACCTTTGTGAGTATATAATTGGACTATCTAATTATACTAAATCCGCTATAGTAAATCGAGCTAGCACGGAGACCAATAATCTCGAAATATTAATTAAGCTCTTATTTAAATATTCTGAATTATTAACTCCGGGTTATTCCACTAAAAACCCGAAGTTGCACTCTCGTTGCCGCAGATGATATATTAAGCCGAACCAAGTCGGTGTCCATCGATATAGTCACTACATATAGATTAACCCTTCACGAGTATCTCGTAATTAGAGTCTGGTCATAATATCTGTTATACCCCTCTAATTATTTTTACCTTAAGTACCATTTATTCTCTAATGAACGATTTATTCATAACCATTTTGAATTTTAATCTTTCTATTCGTAATAGAAAGACTTGAGCGCTCTAAACGTTTAAGTACTGAATCAACCGTTAAGAAAGATACTCATCTACTTCTCGCAAGAAGGAATGAACTCCATATTTATGTAAAACGTTCACAGCTACACAACAGACCATGCTCCTAAAGTACGTAGCTATTGGCACCAACCTCACCTTTGTAAATCAAAGGACATAGCCTTCCATGCAGGAGTTCGTAGTACACTCAGGATTACGATCAATCCATATATGACCATCTAGTAGATCGTGTTGGTTATTATCTAGGTCCCAAGATCAAACAAGACATGAAATACATGTGTGAACACACCAACGGAGATAGCGGGATACTCACATCGATCGGTTGAGTCGATTGAAGACGAATGAAGCCAAAATGCTCACTGCCATGGGCGCCCAGTGCAACCAGTCCACTGCCCTCCAAATCAAAATTTTGAGCTGAGAAACGGAGCTCTAAGCTTCGTCAAACGGATCCCGGCTCATGGTGAACCTCCTTACCACCTTCGCAAGTCTCGTAAGTGTGCTAGCACTTGATTTCTCACCATGAAAAACCACTCTTTGCTTCCCTTTATTCACGCCCAAATGAAGTTCAAAACCAGTGAGCAAAGCCACTGTTTTGGCGTGAGAGAGATGAGAGAGTGAGAGAGAGAATTGTTTTTTCGATTTAATGAAAAATGTGTAAAACTTTTGATTATATATTTTCCAAAATAAATAATCAATTTCATTTAATTAAATCCAATTTATCAAATGAAATTTGGAGCCAAAACTTAAAGCTTTTCCCTCCAAAATGCTTTACACTATTCTAGTCAAATCCATCACTATTCACATCAAGTCACTTTAATAAAGTGACATGTTGTCAAGTCACATCACTCAAAGTGACAAGTGATTTGACGCTTGATGCGACTAATGATTTGACGCTTGATGCGACTTGCGTTGCCGCACTCGAATTCAAAATACGAATGCGCTCGCAATCACACTCGGGCTCGGGTTCGCTAATTCTCAATTAGCGAATTTTTCGTTGCGCCATAATTAAGTGATTACGCCTAGCGAATTCACTATTCACGTCGCTAACGAATTAATTCTAAATTAATTCGTTCGCCCGAATTAAAATCTAATTTTAATTCCGCGTCGAAATCTAATTTCATTTAATATATCGAATATATTAATTTACCGATTAATTCCAAATTAATCATAATCTCTCTCTAGACGATATTTTATCCTAGATAAAATATCTCCGTAATTAATCCTAGATTAATTTTCTCTCTCTACTATATAATCCCAGATTATTTAAGAGTGCGAGTTATGCGTCATCGGTGGATTATCGGGAAGCGACCCATGAGATCCCCTGATATATTGGCAGTAAATACGGTCATCGGAGTATCCGAATCACGTATGTACCAAGTACTACGTTCTACCGATTTACGAGACAAGGTCGACTCCTATCAAAGCACCAAGTCTTCCCAATTCTCCGGACATATCCACATAGAATATACAAGGATCTATATCAAGCGTAGTATACCATTGTATTGTGTATATCGGCCCAGTATCGGATAGTCACGTGCTAGGGCTGGGGCTGGATAAGTGTCTGCCCCGTCCGAAACACATATCGGATGTCTGGTAACATAGTCTCTATAATCGGATATTCATGACCTGGTCACAATATCCCGATTGGATGCGCATAACTCAAGAGCACTAGTACCGTATCCTGCGTGACATCATCTCCACTATGACTGAAGTGATACTTCCGTCTTGACATCACACCCAATACACTACGACTCTCTGATAAACCCAGAAGTGGTGTACGCAGAACCGGTTAAAGCCCTGTACCACCAAGACCAAAGTCTATCGATTATCGTAAGTATTAGCGATGTAAGTCTCAGGTTAAGACTATACACACCTACCTTGATTTCGGCCTCCCATAGACACATAGTCATAATACCAATGGGATTCCGAGGGGTCTATCCAGAGCGAAGCTGTTTCCCGTACCATCGGTGAAACACGACCTCCTATCGCACTTGCATAAGTATCCGATAGTTATATATATGAGAACTATGCCGTTGTGCCCTCACAACGCACACAAGTGCAATACTAGCCTATTCCGCATTATCGATGTCCAGTCTCGATAATACTCCGGCTAGGGATATTTAATGATTAAACCTTCGGGGATTGATACTGTCTCATATCATTCTCAATCCAGGAACTAATCATAGGGACCTCTATTCATTTATATATCTATGGTGATCTAATCACAAATGATGAGAGTACAATTTCCTTGTCACATAGTTAATTTGCTACAACAACACAATGATCTGTGCAAACAGTGACGCTATGGGTCATTTTGTCCAACAATCTCCCACTTGGCACATAGCCAGTCACTCAAGTGTCCTACACCCGAACTATGTACGGTTCGCTCAAATTGCTGAGGAAAGGTTTTCGTCAGCGGATTTGTTTGATTATCGTTTGACGCGATTTATACGATCATCACATCGCCACGATGTATGATCCGAACGAATCAGATGATATAGAAGTATATATCTGGATCGTCGATGAGACCTTTAATTCCTTAGCATGTGCTGACGCCTAGCTCAGCTGCTAACAGAACTATATCTAATCTAATTAGATTTATTTTCGATCCAAATGGCTTCTATTGCTGCCTCAGCTGCATCAATAATCCGCATTTGTTGTTTATTCGGCAACGGTTATCTTGCTCGGAATATTTCCAGCTCACTGTCCCGTTATTCAAACTTTATAGTACCTCAATATTTAATTGTTTGGAAACTTGCAGCGGTGATCCCAGTCACTTCAAGTTCTCCTTCTCCATAGTTTAAGACAACATCTTTAGTTTTCTAAGATACTAACGGATGTTCTTAACTTCAATCCAGTGACTATCACTTGGATTGTCCTGATTGTGACTCCATATGCTCAAAGCGTATGAGACACCAGGTTACGTACATTATTCAATGTACAATTTCTCAGAGAGTGTTAACAACTCCAAATCTAGCCCAGTAGATCTTTATTCCTTGAATAAAGGTTGTTACTCCCAAGAATTCTACGGAGAATTTCTATGAAAGAATATCTATGAAAGCCAAGCTTTCACCAATTGCTTTATTGGGAATTTCACTGTCAGTGCGCTCTCCCACTAACCTCTTTATATACACAAGAATTATTTCGTTTTGAGTCAAATCATAAACTATTATGATTATTTCAAAACGACAGTTCCAAGAACCTTATGCTTCCATTAATCCAAACATGGATCGAATAACCCGCAAACCTTGTTTGTCGGTTATACAAAATCGTCAGAATGTTATAAACATTCTCCAAAAGGTTTCCTTTTCAGGAAAGCGATTTTGATCTATAACTGACACATTTCATAAATGAAATACGCAGTTATCAACAAGCATCTTCAAAATGGATTTACCATGGCAACAGGTAAAAGGTTGAATCGTTATTAACACAATGTTGATAACGATACCTTTTCGTCAAAAGCCCAGCTTTGTACGTTGGTATGTTGCCTTCCATGTATGCCTTCCTTGAAGACGTTAATGTACCAATAGGCACAATGCCTTGTGGTACAACAACTAGTATCCAAAATAGTTGTTATACATGGAATCCATTTGGACTCATGGCACTTTGCCATAATAGGGAGTCGATACCTCGTATCATTCTCTCAAAATGTAGTCGGTGGATATACCTTCATAAGATTGACATCTTTATGAGGTTAGATCAGAAACCCATACCCTAGGTTGTTTTCTGACTCTATCCGATCTACTTGTTTCTTGTGTATTTGAAGATTGATGGTATAGATTCATCATTGATGAACTATTTGTGTTCCATTAAGGACTTCGTGCCTTGAACAGTATTACTCCGATTTTCATCGAGTATCACTATCCTCCCACTGACCACTGCATATCGGTATTCCTCTCAGGAAAAATGCATGGTGAGCAACAATCACATTGTTCTCATGTGAGATTTATAAGTACTATACTTATGGTTTCCCTTAGGATAACCTATATTGGCACTTATCCAATTTGGGTCTTTTAGTTTGGTATCATCCAAACGTTATGCCTGGCATACCCAAATTATCAGGAATGAGAAACCTCGTTTCTTCCCTGTTCATATCCTACATGACATCTGTCAAACAGATTTATATGGAACCTTATTCTAAATAAGTTTTGCACTGTTAATACATATCCTATTGAAGGAAACAGTAGCTCAGAGCGACTCGTGATAAACCTTATCATGTCCAACAAAATTCGGTTTTTTAGTTCGGACACACCGTCTAACTGACGTGTCTCGGGAGGAGTCCTCATTTGAAAGAATACCGTACTCTTTCATGTACGTATGAAACTTACTGCTTAAGTATTTTCCATTACGGTCTTACCGTGGCGGAATAATACTATAGCCGATCTGTTTATTTACTTCGTGTCGAAACTTTAAAGTTTCCGATTTGTGTTCTTCAAAAGAAACACATAACCATAACGTGATGCCACATCCGTTAAGGTCACGAAATATTCATGTTCACATCTAGCCTAGCTAGATATGGGCCCATTTACTTCAGCATGAATAGGGCTAACAGATCGGTGGCCCTTTTACTATTACCAAGTAAATAGTATTTTAGGTACTTTACCTAATAAACTAGATTCGCAGACCTTATTTGAATAGTCAAATCAGTCCTAGTACCCACTCTGATATAGATACTGGATCGAAATACGCAATACTACGTATACTACGCCTGATATAGATCACATATTCCTGTAAGGATATTTCTGGAGAATTGGTAGGCATGGCGCTTTGCTAGAAGCCAACCTTGTATTATAAATAGGTAAAACGTAGTACTAGGTACGTACGTGTTCGGATAGTCCGACGACCAGATTTACTTCCAATATATCCGGGGATCTCATGGGTCGCTTTCCGAAGATTCACCGATGATGTATGACTCGCACTTTATTAATCTGGGATTAATTAGATGAGAGAGAAAATTAATCTGGGATTAATTACGGAGATATTTCATCTGGGATAAAATATTAATTAAAGAGAGAAAACGATTAATTTGGAATTAATCGATGAAATTAATATATTCGATATATTAAACGAAATTGGATTTCGACGCGGAATTAAAATTAGATTTTAATTCGGGCAAACGAGTTAATTTAGAATTAATTCGTTAGCGACGTGAATAGTGATTTTGCTAGGCATAATTATTTAATTGCATCGCAATGGAAAATTAGTTAATTTAGAATTAGTGAACCCGAGCCCAGGATTGTTTGCGGGCACACTCGCATTTCGAATTCAAGTGCTGCCTACAAGTCACATAATGCGTCAAATCACTTGTCACTTTGAGTGATGTGACAACTAGTCACTTGATTGAGTGATTGATGTGAGTTGTATGAAAGCTTTTGAAGGCTTGAAAGACATTTATCAATATTTTATTTGGTATTTGACTTTTCTTTTTTTGTGTATTAGATACATTTAATTTCCAACAACCAAACACTTAAAATTTTCACTCTCTCCCTCCTCTAATCTCTCTCAGTCTTAGAGGCCAATTCTTCTTCTTCTTTTTTGGTTTCACCGTGAATGAGGAGAAGCAATAGGAAATTTTGTGGCAAAATTATCGGAGTGCTAGCACGCTTTAGAGTCTTGCGAAGGTGATAGGGAACCGCATTTGTGAGCATGGAATCATCATTGAAAGCTTGGAGCTTGGAGTATCAACGGAGGACCATGGCCGAAAATTTTGGAGAGCACAAAAGCCCACTGCCGAGAGCACCTTCGAGGAGATCTTGAAGTTTTTGTGTTCGTCGCATCGCTTAACCGATCAATGTAAGTATTCCGCAACTTTTTGTTGTATTCATATGTTGTTTCATTGCTTAAAATGATCCCGGTTAGACAAAAGAATCCCAACACGAGGCTCACATCAACATCAGTTTAGGGGCGTGGCCCACATCCGCATCAGTTTGTGGGGCGAGGCCCATATCAGTATCGGTTTGGGGGCGATCCCACATCAATATCAGCTTGGGGGTGAGGCCCACATCAGTTTCAGTTTAGGGGCGAGGCCCACATCAGTATCAGTCTGTGGGCCGAGGCCCACATCAGTACCAGTTTGGGGATGAGTCCCAGGGTGGAGGCCCACATCAGTATCAGCTCAGGGGCGAGGCCCACATCCGCATCAGTTTGGGGGCGCGGCCCATATCAGTATCGGTTTGGGGGCGAGCCCACATCAGTATCAGTTAGGGGGTGAGGCCCACATCAGTCTCAGTCTGTGGGCCGAGGCCCACATCAGTATCAGTTTGAGAATGAGTCCCAGGGCCGAGGCCCACATCAATATCAGTTTTGGGATGCGTCCCAGGGTCGAGGCCCACACATATCATCAACAATTTTGAGAATGAGTCCCAGAGTCGAGGCCCATATTAGCATCAATTTGGGGATGAGTTCCAGGGCCAGGCCCACATCAGTTTAAGTTTTGGGGATGAGTCATAGGGTCGAGGACCACATCAATTTCAGTTTTGAGGATGAGTCCTAGGGCCGAGGCCCACATCAGTTTCAGTTTTGGGGATGAGTCCTAGGGTCGAGGCCCGCACATCAGTATCAGTTTTGGGGATGAGTCCCAGGGCCGAGGCCCCATCAGATTCAGTTTTGGGGATGATTCCCAGGGTCGAGGCCCGCACATCAGTATCAGTTTTTGGGATGAGTCCCAGGGCCGAGGCCCACATCAGTTTCAGTTTTGGGGATGAGTCCTAAGGGCGAGGCCCACATCAGTATCAGTCCAGGGTTGAGGCCCACATTAGTATCTGTCTGGGGCGAGGCCCACATCAGCATTGTCAGTTTTGGGGATGAGTCCCAGGGTCGTGACCCACATCAGCATCAGTTTTAGGGATGAGTCACAGGGTCGTGACCCACGTCATCAACAGTTTTGGAGATGCGTCCCAGGGTCGTGACCCACATCATCAGCAATTTTGGGGATGCGTCCCTGGGTCGTGACCCACATCATCGGCAGTTTTGGGGATGCGTCCCAGGGTCGTGACCCATATGATCAGCAGTTTTGGGGATGCGTCCCAGGGTTGTGACCTACATCATCAGCAGTTTTGGGGAAGTGTCACAGGGTCGTGACCTACATTGTCAACGTTATCGAGATGCGTCCCAGGGTCGTTGGCCCCATGCATCATCAGTTTTGGGGATGCGTCCCAGGGTCGTGACCCACATTGTCAGTGGTATTGGGATACGTCCCAGGGTCGAGGCCCCCGTTGTCGGTTACAGTTATCGGGATGCGTCCCAGGGTCGTTGGCCCCCTACATCATTAGTTTTGGGATGCGTCCCTAAGTCGTGACCCACATTGTCAGTGGTATTGGGACACGTCCCAGGTTCGAGGCCCCCGTTTGTCGGTTGCAGTTATCGAGATGCGTCCCAGGGTCGTTAGCCCCCTGCATCATTGGTTTTGGGATTCATCTCAGGGTCGTGACCCATATTATCAGCGGTATTGGGATGCGTCCCAGGGTCGAGGCCCCCGTTTTCGGTTGCAGTTATTGGGATGCGTCCTAGGATCGAGGTCCACTGCATCATCAACTCAGCTCGAAGCAGTAGGCAAGTCAGGTGGCAGCTGGCGAGCCAGGTAAGTAAAAATGCATTGCACAACTTTGATATGATTGTCATTGTCACACACTGCACAAGTCCCATCAAAGTGGGGGCGAGTGTAGGCACTGCATTTTTGCATGTAAGTCTCTATGATGAGTCTCATTTAGAGGCACTACCTCTTAATTCGCGGGAATTGGACGTCGGAAGGGAAAAGACAGAAATCAATATTTTGTTGGATTTTTATTCGTTCGTTGTGCTTCGGGTTAACTTGTTGGACTTTCGTTTTAAAAAACACCCTTAGCCCAATCCAAAAATAATTAAAACATTTAAAATACATGTCACAAATTAAGTTACATTAAATTAAAATTAATTAAATTGAAATTAAACCAATTAAAATCTAATTAAATTAAATTCCTAAATTAAATAAATCACCTAATTTAAAGAAATCACCCACCAAAATAAAACTATCCTTTCCTTTAATAATTAAATTAAATACACACATGAAATAATTGATTTGTTTCCTTATTTAAAAAACCATGCACAAACCCTAACCCTAATTGACAACTATAAAACACACACTAACTAAACCCTAAAATGAGACCACGCCCCTTACACCACAAGGCCAAGAAACAAAGATAAAACATAATGAAACCCTAGACTCTCACGGCACTCCTTCTCTCTCTGATCTCACGCCTACAACAACACCACAACCCCTCTCTTCACCAACTGCACCTCACTCTCAACCCTAAACAAACCACTCGGCAGCCCCTATAATCATCATCAACTCTTTATAGCTCTACAGATCCTCACGTAAAACCTACTCTCTCTCCTTTCACGCTAAAGCCCTCTCTCTAGCACCCGTTAGTCACGCATCAACAACCTTCATAGCCACTAAACACTGCCCTCACAAGCCACCTTCAACGCCTAAAACACTGCCCTCACAGCCCTCACAAACAGCCACCTTCAACGCCCCACACTGCCTTAGACCAAACACCTTCAAACAGCCCTTAATCTCACGTAAAAAATCCCACTCACACATTGCCATTCCTTCACGCAAAGCCCTCACACAGCAGCAGCTCCTGACCTTCACGTAAACCCCCTCATAACAGCAGCCTTTATTCAAGCCAAACAGCCATCACAGCCCCCCTCCTTCCACACACCAAACAGCCCTCAACACCTCTTCTTCCACACATCAAACTGCCCAATAAACTCCATAGAAATACCCCAAAAAAACCGCATAAGAACTGCCCAGAAAATACCTTAATCAGCCACACCAAAACATGCTCAGCACATGCCCTCCACTCACTCAACTCTCGGCCAAATCAAAACCAAACAAATAATCATTCATACCAGCCACGTAAACATACCTCCACTGACCATAACCGACTCCAAATTACAGCCCAAAACAGTCCCCGAAACAGCCCAAAAACAGTCCAAAACAGTCCCCAAATTAACTCCAAAATAGTCCATTAATACACCAAAAATAGTGACCAGAAAATACAGCAAAAACAGTAGTGAAACGGAGTGAAAATAGTAGCTCGAGCAGTGAAAACAGCGAGGAAAGAAGTGAACTAGCGGACCAGAAAAGTTGCGGAGTTTTAGCCCTTCCGACGGCCTTGTAACGTGCTTCCGACAGTCGAAATAAAAGGTTAGACCTGAGGGCACTTTTCATTATTTATTTTTCATTTATATTTTGATTGTTTATTGAATTTTCTTCTCATGAGAGTCATTGATTGATGTGTGTTGTGGCCTTTGAATGAATGAAAAATGTGTCGTCTCTTGTGGTATATATGATGGAAACCCAGACAAAAATTCTGTAGCCGAATCCGAATGGACGGTAGTGCGGTCTGTGTTTGGGATATAACTCCATGTACCACTTGGGCAAACAGCACATATTTCGATATATTTTATCTTGTTTGTTTATTATCCGCGTTTTATTTTCCGACATTTAGTTTCCGTACGATTATTTGTTTGTATTGATGATATAGTGCGTATGGGCTTAGTATGTTGGTCTAAAGGTTTTCCATTTGAGGGAAGAAAAGGCCAAAAGGCTACCTTTACGTCAATACTTTGCCGCGTCGGACAAAGTATGTTTGGTTGGATGTGAGATATGTTCAACCGAGCATACGAAGTCCTATATTGTTGTCTTTACTTTCTATGCATTGTGATGTGATGCGCATGGGCTAACTAGGGTGGATTAAAGGTCCTCTATTCGAGGGAAAATGCCTGAAGGCTACCTTACCACGATGTTTTGCCGCGCCTTTTGTTATGTCATTGACTTTATGCATATCATTGTTCTATTTATGCTTGTATTGCATTCTAATGCGCATGGGCTTAGTATGTTGGTCTAAAGGTTTTCCATTTGAGGGAAGAAAAGGCCAAAAGGCTACCTTTACGCCAATACTTTGCCGCGCCGGATAAAATATGTTTGGTTGGATGTGAGATATGTTCAACCGAGCATACGAAGTCCTATATTGTTGTCTTTACTTTCTATGCATTGTGATGTGATGCGCATGGGATAACTAGGGTGGATTAAATGTCCTCTAATCGAGGGAAAATTCCTGAAGGTTACCTTACCACGATGTTTTGTCGCGCCTTTTGTTATGTCATTGACTTTATGCATATCATTGTTCTATTTATGCATGTATTGCATTCTAATGCGCATGGGCTAACTAGGGTGGATTAAAGGTCCTCTATTCGAGGGAAAATGCCTGAAGGCTACCTTTACCACGATGTTTTGCCGCGCCGGATGAGGTATGCTTGATTGAATGGGAATGAGTTCAATCGGGCACACGGGGTTCTACATTGTGCATCTGTGTATGCGTTTGCATCGTCTATCATCCATCAGGTCCTGTCCCATTCGAATGCATTCTTGAACGCTATACGAATGCAAATCTTCTGTTTCCCGTTCGAACGCGTTTACAAACGCTACTCGAACGCGCATGCATTTTTGTTTCATCAGGTCTTATCCCGTTCGAACGCGTTATCAAACGCTATACGAACGCGAACCCTCTGTTTACCGTTCGAATGCGTTTTCAGATGCTACACGAATGCATATACACTGAACTGATTATTTTTCATCTCATGTCATGCATAATTATTTCTTGGGTGATTTCTCTTGTATCATGTAATTAATCATAATATTCCATCGTTGACACTGTCACCGTTACCATCTATTTGTATTCTTGCATTTATCTATTTGATGTGTTCGTGAGATTGTGTTCAAGCATGATTATGTCATTAGTTTGTTACTTGGTTCTTAAAGCATGATTTAGCCATTAGTACGTTATTTCCCCATACATGATTTGGTTATCTTCTTTCCAAATAGGTATTCGATTTACGATTATGTTTAGGTTGTTATTTATTTTTCATGCTTCATGATTCAACATGTTTATGATATTATTGGGTGATATCGTATGTTTTCCATTAGGATGATTCATGTTATACATGCGAATTTAGGAGTAGATTATCCTTGGAAATAAATGTTGCTTAGGCTTGGTTAAATTATTGCACAAATAATTTCATTACAAGTGGCATAAGTAAGGGACCATTCCAAACCCAACGGTTTGAGGTCTTCCCTTGCGAGGGGTGAGTGCAGCCTTAAATCATTTTCCTGGTTCACACCGGGTGGCGACTCCATGTTATTTCTCCGGTCTAGTCCCCCGCGGGCTATTCCGTACTCCCAACCGGGCCGCGAGCCCGGAACAGTGTCGCCCATTTCTGTGTCCTACACCCATCCCGTTGGGTTAGGTCTTCCACCAATTCCCTTGATGACCATTCTTCTCTTCCTTAGGGAAAGTACTATTTTCAATCTACCCACATTGATCGACTTGGTGAACTCATTTCCTTCCAAGTCTGAGAGTCTCACTGCCCCATTTCCCAATTTCTGAATGGATATCCTGTCATTTCTGCTTGCTTCTTCCGAGGACTCCCTGTGTTCTAAACATCGCTGAGTATCATAGTGCTAGGGTTGAATGCTTTTGTCAAATATATTCATGTTACAGGTTGAAAAGACGAGACTCAGGCAAGTAAACGAAATGAACGCCTTTATTATCATAAAAAAAAGGTTCGAACAAGTAGACAAAACCAATGTCTTTATTAAAAATGATGGATCAAAAAAGCTAATGAGAACAGCTTCATCATTCGCAGTATCGCCTTCTTCCTCGACCTATGGTTCTTTACTACTGTTATCCCTTATCTCAATGCAAGAAGCCTGGTGGTTGAGAGTTTGAAGGATAAAGGTTTCGGGTAGGCCGGAGTTGATCATGTAGGTGGGTGGTGGAATGGAGTGGTAATTAGGTAAGGGATTTTTGTATGTGTTAGGTTGTTCTTTTTCTGGATTGGGTTTTTTATGGGAGTCAATGAGGTTTTGGACCTCATGCCTAAGGCGGTTACAGTTGTCGGTGTCATGGTCTTTTTCTTGATGGAAGTAACAATACTGGTTTAGGTTCATGTGCGGTGGCACATGATTTGGTAATGGCCTAGGTTTCAAAGGTTTTAGAAGTCCTTGCATCTTCAACTTTTCAAACACCTTTGACAAAGGTCTACCAAGATTGGAGAATCGCTTGTTTCTGACAGTAGCAACCTCAGCAGTAGTGGGCTTGGTCTCAGAGGGCCCCCCGAAAGTCCTTCTATTTTGGCCATAAAATTTCTGATTCTCGGTTTCCTCATCCTCGATATCCATGACAGTATCCCTCAACTGTCGAAAATCAGCAATCATTGAAGTCATCTTCATCAGCTTACCATAAATTGAGGGCTTGGTGCCCTTGATGATCATTTTGATCAGGTCCTTCTCCGAAGGACGAGTCTGCATTTTCAGAAGCTGGCTCCTCCAGCGATCTACATACTCTTTGAAACTGTCCTTCGGCTTCTGCTTGGTATTCTCCAAGTCACGGAGTGACAAGTCAATCTCCAAATCTGTAACATACTGCTTTAGAAAAGCATCTGCCAATGCTCTCCAATCTTCCTTAACCTTTCTTTCAAGGCTATGGTACCACACTACGGGTGCCCCCTCAAGCGACATCCCAAACATCTTCTGAACTTGGCGCTATGACAGGCCCACTGAACTCATAACCGAGACATATTGCCGGAGATGGACCATCGGGTCCCCATTCCCATTGAATTTGGTTATGTCGGGCATTTTAAACTGAGCCGGTAGCTGCTCCTCAAAGGTCATCGCCTCATAGTCCAACAAGTCTTCATGTTTACCCCTCATCTTGCGGGTAACCGATTCTACCTGATCACGGAGTTTCTGTAATTCAGCCTGAGACCCGGCTATTCTCCCTGTGGCATTCTCGGCCATATCATCATCAAAAGTGGGGATATCATCCCTCAACCCATTCGGAGGCTCCTCACGCCTCACATTCTCAGAATTTCCCCCAGCACGGGGCACAACCATACTAGCCACAGCAGTAGCCAAGGTTTGTAAATGTTCAGTAATCTTGGTGAGACTGTTCTCAAACTGATCCATACGGGATACCTCATTCTCTGATTCACTCATGTTTGCTATCGGCCTCTTGGTGAGTTTTCCTTCTTCCCTTACCCAACGGGAATCTATGGTGTCTTTTAAAACCATATATTAGCATGTATGTATGCATATGATGCATGAGATGTATAGAATGTTTAGGTTGGCCCATTATCATTTTAAATCATTTAACCACGCCATTGCTATTGGAGTTCTACGGTCCCGAGGATCGAATAATAAACATAAGAACACATGTGAATACAATCAACGAAGTTACGGAATACTTACATCGAGCGATTGAGCGATGTGGTGGACAACAGAAATTCATTTTCTGCTCTCCTTGAAGCTCGGCAGTGATAGATTTTTCAGCTCCCATTTTTGGCTTTGGTGATCTCCATTGTTGGTCCAAGCTCCAAGCTTTGGTTGATGGTGATTCCAAGCTCATGAAGTGAGTTGCCTATCAACTTTGTACGGCTCCTATGTGTGCTAGAACTTGATGATTTTGCCACAAAATCATCATCTTGTTCCTCCTCCATGTCTCGGTTTTAGGCAGAAAACAGAAGGAAAATAGAAGGTCCAAGACCGTGTGAGAGAGAGGAAAAAATGGCTCCAAACCGAGAACCAAGGAGAGAGAGTGAAAGTTGTGTGAGTTGGTTTCCAATTTGTGTATCTAATACACTTTATTCATTTTCCAAAAATTAAATAAATGATTTACCAAAAAACTTTCCAAAAGTCAAATGGCAATTAAAGCCTTCACTCACCAACTACCATCAATCAATCAATCAATCAAATTGTCACATCACTCAAAGTGACATGTGATTTGACGCTTGATGTGACTAATGATTTGATGCTTGATGTGACTTGCATGCCGCACTCGAATTCGAAATATGAATGCGCTCGCAAACCATCATGGGCTCGGGTTCGCTAATTCCAAATTAACGAATTTTCCGTTGCGACGCAATTAAATGATTATGCCTAAAGAAATCGCTATTCACATCGCTAACGAATTAATTCTAAATTAACTCGTTCGCCCGAATTAAAATCTATTTTAATTCCGCGTCGAAATCCAATTTCGTTTAATATATCGAATATATTAATTTTATCGATTAATTCCAAATTAATCATTTTCTCTTTTAAATGATATTTTATCCCAGATAAAATATCTCTGTAATTAATCATAGATTAATTTTCTCTCTCATCTAATTAATCCCAGATTAATTAAAGTGCGAGTCATACATCATCGGTGAATCTTCGGGAAGCGACCCATGAGATCCCCGGATATGTTGGCAATAAATCTGATCGTCGGACTATCCGAACACGTAAGTACATAGTACTACGTTTGTACCGATTTACAAGACAAGGTTGGCTTCTAGCAAAGCGTCATGCCTACCCAATTCTTCAGAAATATCCTTACAGGAATATATTGATCTATATCATGCGTAATATATGTATAATTACGTATTTCGTTCCAGTATCGGATGTCACGTTCTAGGCCTGGGGCTGGAATTGTGCCTGCCCAGTACGAAGCACATATCGGATCTCTGGTGACTAGTCTCTATAATCAGATATACATGACCTAGTCATAATATCCCGATAGCTCCAGCATATAAGTGAACCAGTCCCATATCCTACGTGACCATCATCTCCACTATGACTGGAGTGATACTTTCGTCTTGACATCACACCCAACACACTACGATTCTCAATATACCCAGCAGAGGCGTACACAGAACCTGTTAAAGCCCTGGACGACCAAAACCAAAGTATATTGATTGTCGCAAGTTTAGCGGTGCAAGTCTCAGGTTAAGACCATATACACCTACCCTGATTTCGGACTTCCATAGACAAATAGTCATACTACCAATGGAATTCTGAGGGGGTCTATCCAGAGCGAAGCTGTTTCCTGTACCATCGGTAAAACACAACCTCCTATTACACTTGCATGAGTATCTTATACCCAAATATATGAGAACTATGCCGCTATGCCCTCACAACACGCATAAGTATAATACTAGTCTTTTACGCATTTATCGATGTCCAATCTCGATAATACTCTGACTAGGGATATTTAATGATTTATCCTTCGTGGACTGATACTATCTCATATCATCTCAATCCAGGAACAAATCATAAGGACCTCCTATCATTTATACATCTTGGTGATCTAATCACAAATGATAAGAGAGCAATCTCCTTTGTCACAAAGTTAATTTGTACAACAACACCATGATCTGTACAAATAGTGACGCTATGGGTCATAATTGTCCAACAATCTCCCACTTGGCCTATAGCCAGTCACTCGAGTGTCTGACACCCGAACTATGTACGGTTGGCTCAAACTGCTGAGAAGGTTTTCCTCAGTGGATTTGCATGATTATCATCTGATGTGATTTATTCGATCATCACATCGCCACGATGTATGATCCAAACGAATCAGATGAATATCTGAAGTATGTATCTAGATCCTTGATGAGACCGTTAATTCTTTAGCTGCCCTGAAGCCTAGCTCGGCTGCTAACAGAATTATATCTAATCTAATTAGATTTATTATTGACCCAAATTGCTTCTATTGCTGCCTCAGCAGCAGCAATAACCCGCATTTGTTGTTTATTCGGTAATAGTATCTTGCTTGGAAGATTTCCAGCTCACTGTTCCATTATTCAAACTGTATAGTACCGTTGTTTTGACTTATAGTCGTTTAATCGGTTAGGAAACTTGCAGCAGTGATCCTAGTCACTTCAAGTTCTCCTTCTCCATAGTTTAAGACAACATCATTAGTTCTTTAAGAAACTAACGGATGTTCTTAATATCAATCCAGTGACTATCATTTGGATTGGCCTGTTTGTGAATCCATATGCTCAAAGCGTATGAGACACCAGGTTGCGTACATTTTTTAATGTACAGGTTCTCGGAGAGTGTAAACAACTTTAAATCTATCCCAGTAGATCTTTATTCCTAGAATAAAGGTTGTTTCTCCCAAGAATTCTACGGAGAATTTTCTCGAAAGCCAAGCTTTCACCGATTGTAATTATGGGAATATCATTTCCAAGAAATGACATGTTATCATTATTTTATAGGACAGCCACTGTCAGTGCACTCCCACTAACTCCTTATATACACAAGAATCATTTCGTTTTGAATTAAATCATAAACAATTATGATTACATCAAAATGATAATTCCAAGAACCTATGCTTGCTTTAATCCAAACATGGATCGAATAACCTGAAAACCTTGTTTGCTTGTTTTGGTACGAAAAAACCGACAGGATATTGTAAACATCCTCCAAAAGGTTTCCGTTTAAGGAAAGCGATTTTCCCGTAAAGCTGTCATATTTCATAAATGAAACACGCAGAATTAGCAAGCATTATCCAAATGGATTTACTGTGGCAACAGGTAAAAGGTTTCGTTGTAGTAAACACAATGTTGATAACGATACCTTTCCGCTAAAAGCCTAGCTTTGTATGTTGTTATGTTGCCATCCATGTATGTCTTCCTTGAAGACTTATATAGTACCAATAGGCACAATGCCTTGTGGTACAACAACTAGTATCCAAACATAGTTGTTATACATGAAATCCATTTCGGACATTATGGCACTTTGCCATAATAGGGAGTCGATACCTTGTATCACTTCCTCATACGTAGTTAGTTGGTATACCTCAATAAGATTAACATCTTTATGAGATGAGATCAGAAACCCATACCCCAGGTTGTTTTCTGACTCTCTCCGACATACGCGGTTCTTGTGTGTTCAAAGATTACTAGTATAGTTTCATCCTAGATGAACTATTTGTGTTTCATTAAGGAATTGGTGCCAGGAATAGTATCACTCTGATTATCATCGAGTTTTACTATCCTCCCACTTACCCCTGCATATAGGTATTCCTCTTAGGAAAACCACATGGTGAACAACAATTAAATTGTTCTCTTGTGAGTTGTATAAGTACTATACTTATGGTATCCCTAGGATAACCTACATTTGGAACTTATCCGTTTTGGGTTTTAGTTTGGTATCATCTAAACATATGCCCAGCATACCCAAATATTCAGGAATGAGAAACCCGGTTTCTTTCATGTTCATATCTAATATGAATTCTGTCAAACAGATTTTATGGAACCTTATTCAAAATAAGTTATGCACAGTTTAAAGCTTATCCGTTGAAGGAAATGGTAGCTCAGAGCGACTCATGATTAACCTTATCATGTCCAACAAAATTCGGTTACTCTATTCGGACACACCGTCAAAATTGATGTGTTCCGGGAGGAGTCCTCATTGAAAGAATACTATACTCTTTCAAGTATATAAGAAACTTATTGCTTAAGTATTTTCATCATGGTCTAACCGTGATAATTTTATACTTTAGCCGATCTGTTTGTCTACTTCGTGTCGATACTATAAAATTTTTCGATACGTGTTTCAAAAGAGACACATAACCATAACGCGATGCCACATCCGTAAAGGTCACGAAATATTCATATCCACCTCTAGCCTAGCTAGATATGGGCCCACTTGCTTCACTATGAACTAAGGCTAACAGATCGGTGGCATTTGCACTTTTACCAAGTAAATGTGTTTTAGGCACTTTGCCCAATAAACTAGATTCGTAGACTTTATTTGATTAGAATAAAATTTTTCCTAGTACCCACTCTTCGAAAGTGTGGATATACGATTCTTGTTTAATTGTGTCCCAGACAACAATGCCACTTTTAAGTTTCTTCTGATCAAATCAGTTTGAGCTGTTTGTTTGTCATGTTATATGTTTGAGATTTATTTATATTCAAAATATAAATGCTGTTATTTCACATCAAATGTGTTTATCTCATATCATCTTTATATAATAAAATACTTTAGTGTTCTAGAATATAAAGGTAAATCCGCAACAGATTAAACACTGATATAGAGATAATGTTTCTAGTCAAACTAGTTACATTATAACAGTTTCCAAATTTAGGTACACACCCGAAGATAGTTCCTAAATTTAGGTATCTACGGTTAAAACAGCGACTTTCGTCCTATTTTCAATTCACAGAATAATCTCAACTGAAGTCAGTATCCTGCTCATAGCAGATTCTGAACATCAGTACATATTTATGTATCACACTAAGTATTTAAAATCCAATACTAGTATTAAACATATTTATGACAATCATATTTGAAGTTAGAGCCTTGCTCGTCTTCAATTCCTTCATGTCTGCCTTGTTCAAACGGCAGTCACGCTTCCGCGATCCCGTTTTCCACAATTTAGGCAGACATTTTAGGGTATGTCATTTATCTTCCCATAAGATTATAATGATTTTGCCTTTGCCCTTTTCCACATTCCAGACCGCCTTTGGCCAAGCCTCGGGTTTCTATAATATCGAAGTCAGGTGCGCCTTGCGCTTCTTGCCATATTGCAAACTTTGACTTTGTCTCCTTGAGAATAGTCATTAACTCTCCAAGAGTTAAGTATTACAATTTAGTACTTCTTAGATCTAAAGATAGATCTTTGAAGATCCTTCAATTTCATTATCATACTTTAAGGATCTAATCCTTAGTTCTGATTAAGAAATTAAGGAGTCTACTGCGACAAGCTTAATGGATTAAGCATTAAAGTTATCATCACATGAATCATCCAAAGATCATGCTCTACTATTTGCTTAACTCCGGGCTTAGGCCTAATATGTTATTTTATCAAATAAAGTAACTTATTAGTTTTCAGGACTATCCTGAAATTATTCCCATTTTGAAAATTAAACCATTTAAATACATTTTCCCTATGATTATATTTTAAATGTCAATCTTTCAATTTTATCTTGATTCTAATAGTCCAACTATTTAATCAACGATTTTGGTACTATTCATTATAATGATTACTATAGTCCAACTATTTAATCAATTATAATTTAATTAGTTTGAATACAGTCCAACTGTTGTAAAACAAATTTTTAAATATTAGTCCAACTAACATTTAATTTATTTGACGAATGATATTTGATTGAGCGCGTATGGCAAGTAATTAAACGAATATTGCAAATTTAATTCTTGCCTCCCACTATTTTTCGGCGAGCCTCTAACCCTCTGTCGAGTACTCAGGAAACCGTGTTTCCTAGCGGGCTAGGATCCCGTTAAATATCACACAATCTTGACTTTGGCCAACAAATTGTATGATAATTAACTAGGTAGATCTCTAAGATCTATTGGATCTAATCCAATTCCTAGATCCAGTAGGGGGACATCCAAGTCCGAAACATATATCCAATATATGCCAATATATCCAATATATTAGCTAATATTTTTCCTGTGAATCAACTAAGCTTTGGCTTTGGCACAACAAACTTAGTGATCCCAGTTAAGCGGAACCTATTGACCATGGAAAGCTTCGTAATCAATGTCGATGGACAAGAAGTTATCTTGACTTTGGCCAACAAATCACAACTTGGACAAGACACCAATATGTAACAAAGCCTTTGTGATTCAAATACATCCTCGACGGACAAAGGCCTTGACTTTGGCCAACAAACCAATGCCAGTCTTTGATCGTGAGTAAGAATCACTCAATGGAAGGAAAAACGCTTAATATTATTTGAGGGTTTTTCACGTGCAAATTGGCAACCAATTTATTATCTTTGTTAAGGTCTAATCATCATACACCCTTAAACATGCATTCTAAATACATAATAAAGCGCGTATAATTAAATAATAATGATATGCGGATGGATACTTTACACAATGATCCTAGATCAAATCTCTTCATTTCCTCTCTCCCGCTAGCACAAGTATTTGCTTCTACCCGTTACACTACACTTCTAAAGAAACCTTATTTACATTGAGGGGAATAGGTGAGAAGATAAATACAAAGAGTATGTAGGTAATAGGCTGGACACGTAGGTCCAATTAATAAATTCTAAATTTATTACAACAATTTCTAAAATTGCCCCACCCATCTAATATCCATCCGATATACATTATTCATGCATCGAAACCGTGTATTCACACAAGCATGTTATCAATCAATCTAATCAAAATAATTAATCTGATAATTAATGACCATCCAATGTTCAAACAATGATTTGATTTTGCTCGAGTCAAACTCGTTTTACGAATAAGTACTCAAAGTACGTATTCTTGAATTAAATTAAACTACAACATTAAATCCAATTTAATATATATTTAATACTAATTCGCTATTTAATTCCGAATTAAATATTACACTTTATTAATAAACATTTACGACTTAAATTCCAAATTTAATCGTTACGGGTCTCAAAGCCCGATTAACGTCCAACGTCAATTTAATTATAGTCCAATGGGCTTTCAATTAATTTCTTTAAGGCGTGGCCTTTTGGTCAACTCGGGTCAAACCCAATAACCAAAGTCCAATCAAGGAGTAACCCCATAAGCCTAGAAATCAATTTATGCCCATTAGGCCTAATTAAATTATTAAGGTCCATTAGTCGCATTTGGGCTTTATGGAAGCGGTTTTGGCCCAATTGGATCCAACCAAATTAACATAAACCTAACTTAGTACAACCAATCCCAATTAGCCCATTTACAACATTTAAAAGCCCAATTTCCAATGAACAATAAATCAAAAAATTCCAATACACTAGGGTTCCACACCTCTCGGCCAAGCTAAATGATTTGGGGAAAATTGTTCCAAACAACATTTCATCAAATTGATCCAATCAATCCTCAATTAAAACACATTTAAGCATACTCAATCATCCAATTTCATAAAATCATGCTCAAATAAATTTTACCCAATTTTAAACCCTGAATCAAATTTCATGCTTTTACTCCGCTCTGATACCATTGTTAGAGTTCTACGATCCCGAGGATCGAATAATAAGCATAAGAACACATATGAATACAATCAACGAAGTTGCGGAATACTTACAATCGAGCGGTTGAGCGATGTGGTGGACAACAGAAATTCATTTTCTGCTCTCCTTGAAGCTCGGCAGTGACAGATTTTTCAGCTCCCATTTTCGGCTTTCGTTGATGGTGATTCCAAGCTCATGAAGTGAGTTCCCTATCACCTTTGTATGGCTCCTATGTGTGCTAGCACTTGATGATTTTGCCACAAAATCATCATCTTGTTCCTCCTCCATGTCTCGGTTTTAGGAAGAAAACAGAAGGAAAACAGAAGGTTCAAGACCGTGTGAGAGAGAGGAAAAAATGGCTCCAAATCGTAAACCAAAGAGAGAGAGTGAAAGTTGTTTGAGTTGGTTTCCAATTTGTGTATCTAATACACTTTATTCATTTTCCAAAAATTAAATAAATGATTTACCAAAAATCTTTCCAAAAGTCAAATGGCAATTAAAGCCTTCACTCACCAATTACCATCAATCAATCAATCAAATTGTCACATCACTCAAAGTGACATGTGATTTGACGCTTGATGTGACTAATGATTTGACACCTGATGTGACTTACGTGCCGCACTCGAATTCGAAATGCGAATGCGCTCGCAAACCATCCCGAGCTCGGGTTCGCTAATTCCAAATTAACGAATTTTCCGTTGCGACGCAATTAAATGATTATGCCTAGAGAAATCACTATTCACGTCGCTAACGAATTAATTCTAAATTAACTTGTTCGCCCGAATTAAATTCTAATTTTAATTCCGCGTCGAAATCCAATTTCGTTTAATATATCGAATATATTAATTTTATCGGTTAATTCCAAATTAATCATTTTCTCTCTTAAATGATACTTTATCTCAGATAAAATATCTCCGTAATTAATCCCAGATTAATTTTCTCTCTCATCTAATTAATCCCAGATTAATTAAAGTGCGAGTCATACGTCATCGGTGAATCTTCGGGAAGCGACCCATGAGATCCCCGGATATGTTGGCAGTAAATTCGGTCGTCGGACTATCCAAACACGCAACTACGTTTGTACCAATTCATAAGACAATGTTGGCTTCTAGCAAAGCGCCATGCCTACCCAATTCTCCAGAAATATCCTTACAGGAATATAGTGATCTATATCAGGCGTAGTATACGTAGTATTGCGTATTTCGATCCAGTATCGGATGTCATGTGCTAGGCCTGAGGCTGGAATTGTGTCTGTCCAGTACGAAGCACATATCGGATCTCTAGTGACTAGTCTCTATAATCATATATACATGACCTAGTCATAATATCCTGATAGCTGCAGCATATAAGAGAACCAGTCTCGTATCCTACGTGACCATCATCTCCACTATGACTGTAGTGATACTTCCGTCTTGAAATCACACCCAACACACTACGATTCTCAATATACCCACCAGAGGCGTACACATAACCTGTTAAAGCCCTGGACGACCAAAACCAAAGTGTATTGATTTTCGCAAGTATTAGCGGTGTAAGTCTCTGGTTAAGACCAAATACACCTACTCTGATTTCGGACTTCCATATACACATAGTCATACTACCAATGGAATTTCGAGGGGGTCTATCCAGTGCGAAGCTGTTTCCCGTACCATCGGTAAAACACAACCTCCTATTACACTTGCATGAGTATCATATACCCAAATATATGAGAACTTTGCAGTTATGCCCTCACAACGCGCACAAGTGTAATACTAGTCTTTTACGCATTTATCGATGTCCAATCTCGATAATACTCTGACTAGGGATATTTAATGATTTATCCTTCGTGGACTGATACCGTCTCATATCATCTTAATCCAGGAACAAATCATAAGGACCTCCTATCATTTATACATCTTGGTGATCTAATCACAAATGATAAGAGAGCAATCTCCTTTGTGACATAGTTAATTTGTACAACAACACCATGATCTGTATAAATAGTGACGCTATGGGTCATAATTGTCCAACAATTGCGCGGTGCAAACTTGTCCCAGTTGAAAAGGCCCAACAGGTTTACACTTTGCGGTGGCACGGCTAAACAACTTCAAATGATAAGGGGCCCAAACACAAGCATAAAGAAACAATTTCTACAGAGTGGCCCATCGGCATTTCAGAGACGTCTGGCCCAATCGTCATAAGATACGAACTCATCCCAGTTTAAATTGCCCAACAAGTTTGCATTTCTTGACAAGAAGTCCAACCAGATCCAAATGACAATGGTCCCAAACATAAGCATAAGGAAATGATTTCTACCAATTCTACGATTAGGGTTCACCCATGGGTTTACGGGAGTATGGACAAAGGCTGTCGCTGATGAAGGATTGCCCACAACTAGGACTCCCCACTCAAGGGTTCAAGCAACAAAGTGAGCGCACCTTTTTTATACCTTAAGGTATGTGCCAACGAGTTATGGTGTGTGACTAACTGTCAAATGGATTTCCCATTGTAGATTCCCCAGAGAGAGGGTGGATCAAACTCTCTTAAATACCCAAGTCTCTTAGGCTCTTATCGCCTTGGTGACAGGAATAAACAACAAGTCCTCCAAATTAGTCTGTCACAACAAGCTACGGTTAACGATTATCTAGGTGCCCTCGGAGCTTTTCCTTATAGAAAGGTAGTGAATGAAGGAAGACACCAAACCATCACCTAGCCTTAACAATGCCTTTGATTAGACCCCATTAACCCGTTATAGACATGATTAAATAAAGCGCAAATCCAAACATTACAAGACATTATTTCGGGGCCAATTCTCTATCCCCAGTGGAGTCGCCAGACTGTAGGACACAGAAATTGGACGACGTTGTTCCGGCCCGGTTGGGAGTACGGAGTAGCCCGTGGGGGACTAAACCGGAGAAATAACATTGAGTCGCCACCCGGTGTGAATCGGGACAAAGATTTAAGGCCGCACTCACCCCTCGCAAGGGAAGACCTCAAACCGTTGGGTTCGGAATGGTCCCTTACTTTTGCCACTTGTAATGATATGATTTATGCAATAATCTAACCAAGCCTAAGCAACATATTCCAAGAATATTCTACTTCTAAGTTCACATGCATGAAAGTAATCATCATAACGACAAACATACGATATCACACAACAATCTCATGAACATGTTGAATCATCAAATACGAAAAATAAATAACAACCTAAATATAAACATAAAGAAACACCTATTACGAAAGGAGATAACAAGATCATGCATAGAGGAATAACATACTAATGGCTAAATCATTCTTGAGAAACAAGTGACATCTTAACGACCTAGTCATGCTTGAACACAATCTTGCGAACACATCAAATAGATGAATGCGGAAATACAAATGGATGATAACAGCAAAAGTGTCAATAATGGAATGGTATGGTTAATTATATAATGCAAGAGAAATCACCCAAGAAGCAATCATGCATGAAATGTGATGAAAACGACTCAGTTTTGTGTATGTGCGTTCGTGTAGCGTTTGAAAATGCGTTCGAATGGTAAACAGAAGGTTCGCGTTCGTATAGCGTTTGAGAACACGTTCGAACGGGACAAGGCCTGATGAAACAAAATGCATGCGCGTTCGAGTAGCGTTCGTAAACGCGTTCGAACGGGAAGCAGAAGGTTCATGTTCGTATAGCGTTCGAGAACGTGTTCGAACGGGACAAGACCTGATGCATAATAAAACAAAGAAAACTCATGCTCGTTCGAGTAGCGTTCCTAAACGCATTCGAACGATAAACAGAAGGTTCGCGTTTGTATAGCGTTTGAGAACGCGTTCGAACGGGACTTGACCCGATGCATGATAGACGACGCTACACATACATAGATAAGCAAATCCACAATGTAGGACCCCGTGTGCCCGATTGAACTCATTCTCATTTAACCGAGTGTACCTCATCCGACGCGGCAAAACATCATGGTAAAGGTAGCCTTTAGGCATTTTCCCTCAAATAGAGGACCTTGAATGCACCCTAGTTAGCCCATGCGCACAAGAATGCAATGCATGCGTAAATAAAGAAATGATGTGGAACTCCATATGTCCGATTAAACATATCTCACATTCAATCAAACATACGTCATCCGGTGCGGCAAAACATCGTGGTAAAGGTTGCCCTTTAGGCATTTTCCCTCGAATAGAGGACCTTTAATCCACCCTAGTTAGCCCATGCGCACTAGAAGGCAATACATGCGTAAATATAACAACGATATGCAAAGGGTGAATGACATGATAAAAGGCACGGCAAAACATCGTGGTAAAGGTAGCCCTTTTAAGCATTTTCCCTCGAATATAGGACATTTAATCCACCTTAGTTAGCCCATGCGTCTTACATTAAAATGCATATAAAATAAAGACAACGATGTAGGACTTCGTATACTCGATTGAACATATCTCACATTCAACCCAAAACACTTCGTTCTGGTGCGGCAAAGTATTGTCGTAAAGGTAGCCTTTTGGACTTTTCTTCCCTCAAATAGAGAACCTTTAGACCAACATACTAAGCCCATGCGCACTACATCATCAATACACAAACAAATAACGTGCAGAAAGTAAAGGGCGAAATATAAAATGTGGATAATAAACAATCAAGATAAAATGAAACGAGATATGTGCCGTTTGCTCAAGTGGTACGTGGAATTCTATCCCAAGTACAGAGCGCACTACCGTCCATTCGGATTCGGCTACATAATTTATGTCTGGGTTTCCATCCTATATACCGTAAGAAATGACACATTTCTCATTCATTCAAGGGTCACAACACATATCCACAAGCGCTCTCATGTGAAGAAAATAAATAAAACAATTAAGAGATGAATAAAAATGAATAATAGAAATGCCCTCAAGTCTAACCTTTTAAATCGCCTCTCGGACGTACGGTACACGATAGTCGGAAGAATTAATGCTCCGCAACTCCTCCAGTTCACTGGTCCACTGCTTCCTTTCGCTATTTCGTTGTTTATGTTGAGTTTCAATCAAGTCCCAAAGATCACAAACATGCATAAAAACGAGTTGAATACACAAAAGAGTAAGGCGGAATACATACTCACATTGATGGGTTTGATGCTAGGAAGAACAAGTTGCGTTTTTGCTCCTCCATGAAGCTCGGCAATGGCTTCTTGATGAAGTGGACTGCACGATTTTGAGCCTTCTTCCTCCTTGTTCATTCGGCCATTGATGAACCACCATTGAAGCTCCAAGCTTCAAGCTCCAAAAACCAAATCCAAGCTCACAAATTCGTTTCCTATCACCATAATATAACCCTAGGTGTGTGCTAGCACTACTCTTTTCCTTTGCTTCTCACAAATTCGGTGAAACCACAAAAATTTTGAAGCAAATCGGCAGTGAAGCGTGAATAGAGGAAGGAGAAAAGAGAGGGAAAAGAGAAGGCGTTTTTTTTGCATGTTGGAGAGAGAAGATAAGCTTTTAATATATGTGTTTATAATATTTACCAAGTAAATTAAAAAAAACATATATATTACTTTAATTCAAAAGTCAAAAAGTAAAAGCAAATTGTTGCTTTTTCAACTTCTACATCAATCACTCAAATCAAGTGACAACATGTCACATCACTCAAAGTGACATTTGATTTGACGATTGATGCGACTAGTGATATGACGCACGATTTGACTTGCGTGCCGCATTCGAATTCGAAATGCGAATGCGCTCGCAAATAATCCCGGGCTCGGGTTTGCTAATTCCAAATTAACGAATTTTCCGTCGCGTCGTAATTAAATGATTACGCCTAGCGAAATCACTATTCACGTCGCTAACGAATTAATTCTAAATTAATTCGTTCGCCCGAATTAAAATCTAATTTTAATTCCGCGTCGAAATCCAATTTTCTAATAATATATCATAATATATTAATTATCGATTAATTCCAAATTAATCGTTCTCTCTCTCTTTACTAATATTTATCCCAGATAAATATCTCCGCAATTAATCCCAGATTAGTTTTCTCTCTCTTCTAATTAATCCTAGATTAATTAAGTGCGAGTTATACATCATCGGTGAATCTTCAGGAAGCGACCCATGAGATCTCCGGATATGTTGGCAGTAAATACGGTCGTCGGACTACCGAACACGTAAGTACCTCGTACTACGTTTATACCGATTTACAAGATAATGTTGGCTTCTAGCAAAGCGCCATGCCTACCCAATTCTCCAGAAATATTCTTACAGGAAATATAGATCTGTATCAAGCGTAGTATACCGTAGTAGTATTATGTATATCGGCCCAGTATCGGATAGTCACGTGCTAGGGCTGGGGCTGGATAAGTGTCTGCCCCGTTCGATGCACATGTCGGATGTCTGGTAACTAGTCTCTATAATCGGATATACATGACCTTGTCATAATATCCCGATGGCCGGCCAGCACTTAAGAGCACTAATACCGTATCCTGCGTGACATCATCTCCACTATGACTGAAGTGATACTTCCGTCTCGACATCACACCCAATACACTATGACTCTCTGATAAACCCAGAAAGCGGTGTACGCAGAGAACCGGTTAAAGCCCCTGTACCACAAGACCAAAGTCTACCGATTATCGCAAGTATTAGCGATGCAAGTCTCAGGTTAAGACTATACACACCTACCTTGATTTCGGCCTCCCATAGACACATAGTCATAATACCAATGGGATTCCGAGGGGTCTATCCAGAGCGAAGCTGTTTCCCGTACCATCGGTGAAACACAACCTCCTATCGCACTTTCATAAGTATCCAATACTTAAATATATGAGAACTATACCGTTGTGCCCTCACAACGCGCACAAGTGCAATACTAGCCTATTCCGCATTATCGATGTCCTGTCTCGATAATACTCGGCTAGGGATATTTAATGATTAATCCTTCGTGGACTGATACTGTCTCATATCATCTCAATCCAGGAAAAATATCATATGGACCTCTCTTCATTTATATATCTATGGTGATTTAATCACAAATGATGAGAGTGCAATTTCCTTGTCACATAGTTAATTTGTACAACAACACAATGATTTGTGCAAATAGTGACGCTATGGGTCATATTATCCAACAATCTCCCACTTGGCACATAGCCAGTCACTCGAGTGTCCCCACACCCGAACTATGTACGGTTCGCTCAAATTGCTGAGAAAAGATTTTCGTAAGCGGATTTGCGTAATTATCTTCTGACGTGATTTATACGATCATCACATCGCCACGATGTATGATCCGAACGAATCAGATGATATAGAAGTATATATCTGGATCGTCGATGAGACCTTAATTCCTTAGCCTGTGCTGACGCCTAGCTCAGCTGCTAAAAGAACTATATCTAATCTAATTAGATTTATTATCGATCCAAATGGCTTCTATTGCTGCCTCAGCTGCAGCAATAATCCGCATTTGTTGTTAATTCGGCAACAGTTATCTTGCTCGGAATATTCCAGCTTACTGTCCCGTTATTCAAACTTTATAGTACCGTAGTATTTACCGGTTTGGAAACTTGCAGCAGTGATCCTAGTCACTTCAAGTTCTCATTCTCCATAGTTTAAGATAGCATCTTTAGTTCTCTAAGATACTGACAGATGTTCTTAACATCAATCCAGTGACTGTCACTTGGATTTACCCGATTGTGACTCCATATGCTCGAAGCGTATGAGACACCAAATCAAGTACATTTTAAATGTACAATTTCCCAGAGAGTGTTAACAACTCCAAATCTATCCCAGTAGATCTTTATTCCTTGAATAAAGGTTGTTACTCCCCAGAATTCTACGGAGAATTTCTTATGAAAGCCAGGCTTTCACCGATTGCTTTATGGGAATTTCATTTCCAAGAAATGACATATTATCATTATTTTACATGACATTCATGTCAGTGCACTCCCACTAACCCTTTTATATACACAAGAATCATTTCGTTTTGAATTAAATCATACTTCATTATGATTACATCAAAACGATAATCCTAGAACCTATGCTTGCTTCAATCCAAACATGGATCGAATAACCTGCAAACCATGTTTGCTTGTTATGGTACGATAAAACCGACAGGATGTTATAAACATCCTCCGAAAGGTTTCCTTTTCAGGAAAGCGATTTTCCGTTAATCCGTTAAGCTGACATATTTCATAAATGAAATACACAGCTTTAGCAAGCATTATCCAAATGGATTTACAATGGCAACAGGTTAAAGGTTTCGTCGGAATCAACACAATGTTGATAACTCTACCTTTTCTATACAAGCCTAGCTTAGTACGTTGGTATGTTGCCTTCCATGTATGTCTTCCTTGAAGACTTATAAAGTACCAATAGGCACAATGCCTTGTGGTACATCAACTAGTATCCAAACTTGTTGATATACATGGAATCCATTTTGGACTCATGACACTTTGTCATAATAGGGAGTCGATACCTTGTATCACTACCTCATACGTAATCAGTTGGTGTACCTCAAAGATTAACATCTTTATGAGGTGAGATCAGAAACCCATACCCCAGGTTGTTTTCTGACTCTCTCTGATCTACGCGGTTCTTGTGTACTCGAAGATTAATGGAATAGTTTCATCATGATGAACTATTTATGTTCCATTAAGGACTTCGTGCCTTGAACAGTATTACTCTAATTTTCATCGAGTATCACTATCCTCCCACTGACCACTGCATATCGGTATTCCTCTCAGGAAAAAACCGCATGGTGAGCAACAATCACATTGTTCTCATGTGAGATTTATAAGTACTATACTTATGGTTCTCTTAGGATAACCTATATTGGCACTTATCCAATTTGGGTCCCTAGTTTGGTATCACCCAAACATATGCCTAGCATCCCAAATAGTCAGGAATGAGAAACCCGGTTTCTTTCCGTTCATATCTAATATGTAATCTGTCAAACAGATTATTATGGAATCTTATACTAAATAAGTTATTGCACTGTTAAAACTTATCCGTTGAAGGAAATGGTAGCTCAGAGCGACTCATGATTAGCCTTATCATGTCTAACATGATTCGGTTAATCCGTTCGGACACACCGTCACTTTGACGTGTTCCGGGAGGAGTCCTCATTTGAAAGAATACTATACTCTTTCAAGTATATAAGAAACTTATTGCTTAAGTATTTTCCATTACGGTCTTACCGTGACGGTATAATACTATAGCCGATCTGTTTGTCTATTTCGTGTCGAAACTCTAAAAGTTTCTGATTTGTGTTCTTCAAAAGAAAACACATAACCATAACGTGATGCCACATCCGTTAAGGTCACGAAATATTCATGTTCACATCTAGCCTAGCTAGATATGGGCCCACTAACTTCACCATGAATAGGGCTAACAGATCGGTGGCTCTTACACTATTACCAAGTAAACAGTGTTTTAGGTACTTTACCTAACAAACTAGATTCGTAGACTTTATTTGAATAGTCAAATCAGTCCTAGTACCCACTCTTCAAAAGTGTGGATATACGAGTCTTGTTTAATTGTGTCATAGACAACAATGCCACAAATAAGTCTCTATTGATCAAATCAATTTGAGCTATTTATTTGTCATTTATATGTTTGAGATTTTATTTATATTCAAAATATAAATTCTGTTATTTACATCTAATGTATTTATCTCAATATCATCTTTATATAATAAAACACTTAGTGTTCTATAATATAAAGGTTTTATCCACAATGATTATTAAGCACTGATACTGAGATAATGTTCTAGTCAACTAGTTACATTATAATAGTTCCTAATTTAAGTACACACCCGAAGGGTAGTTCCTAAACTTAGGTATCTACAGGTCGAAACAGCGACTTTCGTCCCGTTTCCGATTCGCAGAGCAATCTCAGCTTGAAGTCAGTATCCTGCTCAAAGCAGATTCTGAACATCAATACATATATTTTTGTACCACACTTAGTATTTAAAATCTAATTTCAATACTAGCTGTGAACATAACTAAGACAAACATTTTTAAAGTAAGAGTCCTTGCCCTTTCTTTAATTCCTTCGTGTCTGCCATATCCAAATGGTAGTCACTTTGGGATATGTCAATTATCCTTTTAAATATTTCAGAAACCTTAGGCCAAGCCTGGGTTTTTAAAATATCGAAACGATGTGCACCTCGTGCTACATGCCCAATTGCAAACTTTGACTTTATATGAATAGTCAATTAATTCTCCAAGAATTATAAATTGCAATTTTAATACTTCTTGAATCTAAAATTAGATTTATGACAAGTATATTAAATTAAGCATTAAAGTCATCATCACATAAATCTTCCAAAGATTTTATGCTCTACTTATTTTGCTTAATTTTGGGCTTAAGGTATAATAAGTTATTTTATCAAATAAAGTAACCTATTATTTATTCCCAATTTGAAAATTAAATTATTTAAAATATTTTAATCCCAGATTATATTTTAAATATCCAACTTTTCAATTTTATCTTGATTACAATAGTCCAACTATTTAATCAACGATTAGTGGTACTATATATATTATAATGATTATAATAGTCAACTATATAATCAAATATAATCCAAATTAATTAACCTCAATTACATTGATTACTATAATCCAATTATAAAATCAACTGTAAACTGAAATTAATTAATTCAAATATATTGATTAATATAATCCAATTATATATAATCAAGTATAATACAGTCCAACTGTTTATTAAAACAACAATTTAAATATTAGTCCAACTAACATTTAATCTAATGACGAAATAATTTAAATGAGCGCGTATGGCGAGTAATTGAACGAATATTGCAAATTCAATTCTTGCCTCCCACTATTTTTCGTCGAGCCTCTAACCCTCTGTCGAGTACTCGGGAAACCGTGTTTCCTAGTGGGCTAGGATCCCGTTAAATATCACACAATCTTGACTTTGGCCAACAAATTGTATGATAATTAACTAGGTAGATCTCTAAGATCAATTGGATCTCATCCAACTCCTAGATCCAGTAGGTGGACATCCAAGTCCCAAACATATATCTTATATATGCCTATACATCGAATGTATACCCTAACCATTTTCCTCTGAATCAACTAGGCCTTGGCTTTGGCACAACAAACCTAGTGATCCCAGTCAAGCGCGGACCCATTGACAATGGAAGCTTCGTAATCAATGTCAATGGACAAGAAGTGGTCTTGACTTTGGCCAACAAACCACAACTTGGACACGACACCGATATGGAACAAAGCCTCGTGATTAAAACACATCTTTGACGGACAAGGGCTTGACTTTGGCCAACAACCCTTGCCAATCTCGGATCTTGAGTAAGAATCACTCAATGGAAGGAAAATAACGCTTGATATTTAACGAGGGTTTTTCGCGTGCAAATTGGCTACCAATTTATTATCTTTGTTAAGGTCTCATCATCATACACCCTTAAACATGCATTCTAAACACATAATAAAGCGCATATGATAAAATAATAATGATATGCGGATGGATATTTTACATTGATCCTAGATCAAATCTCTCACTTTCTCTCTCCCCTAGCACTAATATTTCTTCTACCCGTTACACTACACTTCTAAAGAAACCTCATATACATAGAGGGGAATAGGTGAGAAGAGAATACAAAGAATAGGAGATAAGGCTGGACTCGCAGGTCCAATTAATAAATCAAATTTATTACAACAATTTCTAAAATTGCCCCACCCTGCTAATATCCATCCGATATATATTATTCAAACATCACAACCATGTATTCATACAAGGATGTTATCAATCAATCAATCAAATTAATTAATCTTGATAATTAGTGATCATCCAATGTTCAAATAAAGATTTGATTTTGTTCGAGTCAAACTCGTATTGCGAACACGTACTCAAAGTACGATTTCTACGAATTAAATTAAATTACATAATTAAATCCAATTTAATACGCATTTAATTCTAATTCATTATTTAATTCCAAATTAAATATTACACTTTATAAAATAAACCTTTACGACTTAAATTCCAAATTTAATCGTTACGGGTCTCAAAGCCCGATTAATATCCAATATTAATTTAATTAAAGTCCAATGGGCTTTTAATTAATTTCTTGAGGCGTGGACTTTTGGTCAACTCGGGTCAAACCGCAAACAAAGTCCAATCCGGGAGTTACCCCATAAGCCCATAAATTAATTTAGGCCCATTAGGCCCAATTAAACGTTAAAGGTTTATTAGTTGCATTTGGGCCTTTTGGAAGCGGTTTTGGGCCTAATTGGATCCAACCAATTTTGGCCTAAACCAACTTTGTACAACAAAGTCCAATAAACCCAATAACAACTTAAAAAGCCCAAATCCAATTTTAAGGCTCATTTTAATTAAATTACAAAATCCAATTTTAAATCAATTAAACAAAGTGATAGCATTATTAATTACCCAAATCAAAGTTTCCAAAACATCAAATTTGTCCAATTAATCATGCTTAACATCAATTAATCATGTCCAACATAATTAAATCAAAATCAAACCCAATTTCATGCTTCAAGTGTCTCGGCCAAAGGGGAAAAAATGCCCAAATCAAATTCAATCCAATTGAACCAAATTAAACATAAATTCAACATCCCCAAATGATTTGCAAGTCATCCAATGAACAAAAAATCAAAAAACCAAGACATTAGGGAGCTTGCCAAATTCGGCCATCACAAGCAAATTGGGGAAAAATTGTTCCAAACACTTTTCATCAAATTGATCTAATCAATCATCAATTAAACAACATTTAAGCATTCTAAATCATCCAATTTCATTAAACATGCTCAAAATCAAGTTTACCCAAATTTGTCATGCCCAAAATTTGGGGAAAAATGGATCCAACCAAATTTCATGAAATTGATTATGCAAAACATCAATTCAACCTCATTCAAGCATACTATACTAAACAATTTAATCATTTGATGCTTAAATTGAGTTTACCCAAATTAAAGTTTTGGCCAACATTAAGCAAATTAGGGAAAATCACTCCAATTAATTTTTCTTCAAATTGATTACATGTAACTCTAATTTATACATATACAAGCATTCTTAAACAAACAATTTGTCAAAATCAAGCTTAAATCAAAAAGCCCCAAATTTGCTCAAGAACCCTAAATTCGTTTTATGCAACCAATAGCTCAAGATACCATTGTTGAGTTTCAATCAAGTCCCAAAGATCACAAACATGCATAAAAACGAGTTGAATACACAAAGGAGTAAGGCGAAATACATACTCACATTGATGGGTTTGATGCTAGGAAGAACAAGTTGCGTTTTTGCTCCTCCATGAAGCTCGGCAATGGCTTCTTGATGAAGTGGACTGCACGATTTTGAGCCTTCTTCCTCCTTGTTCATTCGGCCATTGATGAACCACCATTGAAGCTCCAAGCTTCAAGCTCCAAAAACCAAATCCAAGCTCACAAATTCGTTTCCCTATCACCATAATATAACCCTAGGTGTGTGCTAGCACTACTCTTCTTCCTTTGCTTCTCACAAATTCGGTGAAACCAGAAAAGTTTGAAGCAAATCGGCAGTGAAGTCGTGAAGAGAGGAAGGAGAAAAGAGAGGGAAAAGAGAAGTGCGTTTTTTTTTTGCATGTTGGAGAGAGAAGATAAAGCTTTAATATATTTGTTTATAATATTTACCAAGTAAATTAAATAAAACATATATATTACTTTAATTCAAAAGTCAAAAAGTAAAAAACAAATTGTTGCTTTTCAACTTCTACATCAATCACTCAAATCAAGTGACAACATGTCACATCACTCAAAGTGACATTTGATTTGACGATTGATGCGACTAGTGATATGACGCACGATTTGACTTGCGTGCCGCATTCGAATTCGAAATGCGAATGCGCTCGCAAATAATCCCGGGCTCGGGTTTGCTAATTCCAAATTAACGAATTTCCGTCGCGTCGTAATTAAATGATTACGCCTAGCGAAATCACTATTCACGTCGCTAACGAATTAATTCTAAATTAATTCGTTCGCGCCCGAATTAAAATCTAATTTTATTTCCGCGTCGAAATCCAATTTCTAATAATATATCAAATATATTAATTTATCGATTAATTCAAATTAATCGTTCTCTCTCTCTTTAATAATATTTTATCCCAGATGAAATATCTCCGCAATTAATCCCAGATTAATTTTCTCTCTCTTAATTAATCCTAGATTAATTAAAGTGCGAGTTATACATCATCGGTGAATCTTCAGGAAGCGACCCATGAGATCTCCAGATATGTTGGCAGTAAATACGGTCGTCGGACTACCCGAAACGTAAGTACCTCGTACTACGTTTATACCGATTTACAAGACAAGGTTGGCTTCTAGCAAAGCGCCATGCCTACCCAATTCTCCAGAAATATTCTTACAGGAATATATAGATCTGTATCAAGCGTATTATACCGTAGTATTGTGTATATCGGCCCAGTATCGGATAGTCACGTGCTAGGGCTGGGGTGGATAAGTGTCTGCCCCGTCCGAAGCACATGTCGGATGTCTGGTAACTAGTCTCTATAATCGGATATACATGACCTTGTCATAATATCCCGATGGCGGCCAGCACTTAAGAGCACTAATACCGTATCCTGCGTGACATCATCTCCATTATGACTGAAGTGATACTTCCGTCTCGACATCACACCCAATACACTACGACTCTCTGATAAACCCAGAAGCGGTGTACGCAGAACCGTTAAAGCCCTTGTACCACCAAGACCAAAGTCTACCGATTATCGCAAATATTAGCGATGCAAGTCTCAGGTTAAGACTATACACACCTACCTGATTTCGGCCTCCCATAGACATAGTCATAATACCAATGGGATTCCGAGGGGTCTATCCAAAGCGAAGCTGTTTCCCGTACCATCGGTGAAACACAACCTCCTATCGCACTTGCATAAGTATCCAATACTTAAATATATGAGAACTATGCCGTTGTGCCCTCACAACGCGTACAAGTGCAATATTAGCCTATTCTGCATTATCGATGTCCTGTCTCGATAATACTCCGGCTAGGGATATTTAATGATTAATCCTTCGTGGACTGATACTGTCTCATATCATCTCAATCCAGGAACTAATCATATGGACCTCTCTTCATTTATATATCTATGGTGATTTAATCACAAATGATGAGAGTGCAATTTCCTTGTTGTTGGTTTCTATTATTTGTCCCAAGGAAAGTATAAGCATATGAAATACAATAAATGAAATGAATATATAATAAACTTGAAGCATGGCGGAATCATACTTACAAAGCTTTTGTGATGAAGAAGATGAACAAAGGGTGAAGCTCCAAGTTCCTATATGGTTCGGCCAAGAGGAGAAAAGAGTTGAAAGCTCCAAGCTTTGTGTATTCCAAGCTCCAAGGTGGTTTCCCTATCACCTCCTTTGATTCCTTGCTTGTGCTAGCAAAAATGGAGAATGAGAGAACAATCTTCTACCTTGCATGTGTAGCTCACGGCGTGAGCAAGAGAGAAAGAAGAGGAGAGTGTTTCACTTTTTATTTTTGTTCCCTTTGCATGCCAAAACCGTGAGTGACAAAAGGAAATGAAAAGTGAATGATATCTAATACCAAAAGAATTTTTTAATGCAAAAAATCCTTCAAAGCCATGCATGGCTTTCCCTCCAAAATGAAATCCATCATTTGCCATCATTACCACACTTTGAGATTAGAGACAATGTATCATCCCTCAAAGGTGACTAGATACATCCACCATCCATTCGTATTAAGTAATGAGATATCGCGATGTGATTTGCGGATATCACTCGATTCAAAATACGAATGTGTCCGCAAACACTTTCGGGCTCGGTTTCGTTAATTCCGAATTAACGAATTTCCGTCGCGACGTGAATTAAATAATTACGCCTTGCGAAATTACTATTCAGTTCGCTAATGAATTAATTCTAAATTAATTCGTTTGCCCGAATTAAAATCCGATTTTAATTCCGCGTCGAAATCTAATTTCGTTTAATAATATATCGAATATATTATTTTATCGATTAGTTCCAATTAATCGATTCTCTTTCTCTCCTAATAAGGCATTTTATCCAAGATAAAGTTTCTCCGTTATTAATCCAAGATTAATAAAGTTCGAATCAAACATCATAGGTGAATCTTCAGGAAGCGACCCAAGAGATCTCCGGATATGTTGGCAGTAAATACGGTCGTTGGATAATCCAAACACGTACGTACCTCGTACTACGTTTTTACCGATTTACAAGACAAGGTTGGCTTCTAGCAAAGCGCCATGCCTACCCAATTCTCCAGAAATATTCTTACTGGAATATTAGATTATATCAAGCGTAGTATACCGTAGTATTGCGTACATCGATCCAGTATCGGACGATCACATGTTAGGCCTGGGGCTGGAAATGTGTTTGCCCCGTACGAAACATATATCGGACATCAAGCAACTAGTCTCTTTAAATCGGGCAATACTGACCTAGTCATATTGTCCCGACGGTTGCAACCTTTTATAGAGCACTAGTTCTGTATCCTGCGCGATCATCAACTCCATATGTCTGAAGTGACACTTCCATCTTGACATCACACCCAGTGCACTACGATTCCTGATAAACCCAGAAGAGGTGAACACATAACCAGTTAGGTCCCCCAACCACCAAAACCAAAGTTTACCTATTGTCGCAAGTACTAGCGATGCAAGTCTCAGGTTAAGACCATATACACCTACCCTGATGCGGCCTCCCATAGACACGCAGACATACTACCAATGGGATTCCGCGGGGTCTATCCAGAGCGAAGATGTTTTCCGTACCATCGGTAAAACACAACCTCCTATCGCACTTGCATAAGTATCCTATACTTAAATATATGAGAACTATGCCGTTGTGCCCTCACAACATGCACAAGTGCAATACTAGTCTATTCCGCATTATCGATGTCCGATCTCGATAATACTCCGACTAGGGATATAATGATTTAAACCTTTATGTATTGATACTGTCTCATATCATCTCAATACGGAATTAATCATATGGACTTTCGCCATTTATATATCAAAGTAAATAAATTACAAAACGGCAAAAGGCAATTTCATTATCACATAGTTAATTTTGTACAATAATACAATATCATTTACAAAACAGTGACGCTATGGGTCATAATGTCTAACAATCTCCCACTTGGCCTATAGCCAGTCACTCAAGCATCTAATACCTGAACTATGTATATGTCGTTCAAACACTTGCGGATAAACAGCTTTCGTCAGCGGACCTGCAATGTTGTTATCTGATGCGACCTTCTCGACTTTTACATCGCCACGATGTATAATCTCCCGAATCAGATGGTAACGCCGAAGAACATGCTTGGATCGTTGATGAGACCTTGGTTCCTTAGCTTGTGCTATAGCCCCGTTATTGTCACAATACAATGGAACGGGCTCAGCTGCTAACGAAACTACTCCTAATCCGATTAGGAACTTTCGGATCCAAACTGCCTCCTTTGCTGCTTCCGACGCAGCAATATACTCCGCTTCTGTCGTTGAATCGGCAACAGTATCTTGCTTGGAAGATTTCCAGCTCACTGCTCCGTTATTCAAACAAAAAATGTACCCGGATTGTGACTTGAAGTCGTCCTTATCGGTTTGGAAACTTGCATCAGCATATCCAGATACCACAAGTTCTCCTTCTCCGTAAATTAAGAAAGCATCCTTAGTTCGTCTAAGATACTTAAGGATATTCTTAACTGCCATCCAGTGACTTCACCTGGATCGACCTGATAGCGACTGCACATGCTCAAAGCATATGACACATCAGGTCGCGTACATATCATGGCATACATGATCGATCCGACTGCCGAGGCGAACGGTATCCGACTCATGTTATCTCTCTCTTCTTGAGTCTTAGGACACATGTCCTTAGACAGAGAGAGGTACCACGTAACATTGGCATCAATCCCTTCTTGGATTGATCCATGTTAAATCGCTTCAACACTTTGTCAATATATGTACTCTGGGAGAGTCCAAGCAGCTTTCTAGATCTGTCCCGGTAGATCTTTATTCCGAGAATAAAGGCTGCTTCTCCCAGATCTTTCATGGAGAATTTTAATGAAAGCCAAGCTTTCACCGACGTTAGCATGGGATGTCATTGCCTATAAGCAAAGGAATAAAAGTCAGTGCATGTCGCTTCACATCGTCGACATAAAGGACAATAAAAGTTAGCATGTCGCTTCACATCGTCGACATAAAGGACAATAAAAGTCAGTGCTCTCCCACAACCTCTTGTATACACAAGGGTCATCTTCGTTTTGCACAAAATTATATTCTTTTATGATTTCATCAAAACGCTGATTCCATGACCGTGATGCTTGCTTCAATCCATAAATGGATCGATTTAATTTACAAACCTTGTTTGCAAGTCTAGGTACGATAAAACCGTCAGGCTGTTGCATATATAAACATCCTCCAAAAGGTTTCCGTTAAGGAAAGCGGTTTTAACGTCCATCTGCCATATCTCGTAATCGAAATATGCAGCTATTGCAAGCATTATCCGAATGGATTTAATCATGGCAACAGGCGAGAAAGTTTCGTCATAATCAATACCATATTGTTGACGATACCCCTTTGCTACAAGCCTAGCTTTGTATGTTTGCACGTTGCCATCCATGTCGGTCTTCTTCTTGAAGATCCATCTGCATCCAATAGGTTTTACACCTTCTGGTGCATCAACCAGTGTCCAAACTTGGTTGGCATACATGGAATCCATCTCAGACTTCATGGCTTCTTGCCAAAAGCGGAATCAATATCTTGTATTGCTTCCTCATACGTAGACGGTTCATTATCCTCAATAAGATTAATGTCTACATGAGGCGAGATCAGGTACCCATACCTCTCAGGTACTGTCCTGACTCTCTCCGACCTACGCGGTCCTTGTGTATATGAAGGCTGTGGTACAGACTCATCCCGGATGGTCTGTTCATGTTCCGTCGTTGATTCATTGCCAGGAACAGTATCACCACGATTTTCATCGAGCTCCACTTTCCTCCCACTTACCACTGCATCTAAGAATTCTTTTTCAAGGAAAAATGCATGTAGAGCAACAAATACTTTGTTCTCTTGCGGGTGATAGAAGTAATATCCTTTGGTTTCCTTAGGATATCCTACGAAAAGGCATTTATCTGATTTGGGTTCTAATTTGGTACCTTCCAAACGTTTAACATATGCCCAGCAACCCCAAATCTTCAGGAAAGAGAAACCCGGTTTCCTTCCTGTCCATATCTCGTATGGAGTCTGTTCAACAGACTTTGACGGAACCTTATTCAAAATAAGTATTGCACTGCTTAATGCGTGTCCCCAGAAGGATATTGGTAGCTCAGTGCGACTCATCATTGACCTTACCATGTCTAACAAGGTACAGTTTCTCCGTTCAGAACACACCGTTAATTGCGGTGTTCCAGGAGGAGTCCACTGTGAAAGAATACCATGTTCTTTCAAGTAATCTTGAAACTCATAACTTAAGTATTCGCCACCACGGTCCGACCGTAATGTCTTAATACTCTTGCCTGTTTGTTTTTCAACTTCGTGTCGAAACTCTTTGAATTTCTCAAAGGTTTCCGACTTGTGCATCATTAGATACACATAACCGTAACGTGATGCATCATCCGTAAAGGTTACGAAGTATCGATATCCACCTCTAGCCTGGCTAGACATGGGCCCACATACATCACTATGAACGAGGGCTAACAGTTCTGTGGCACGTTCACCTTTACCTCTAAAAGGTGATTTAGGCATTTTGCCTAAAAGACAAGATTCGCAGACATCATATGAATTAGGATCAAATCCGTCCAAGTACCCACTCTTCGAAAGTGTGGATATGCGAGTCTTGTTAATGTGTCCTAGACGACAATGCCACATATAAGCTTCATCTTTTAGATTACTCCTTTTGAGCCTTTTGTTTGTCATTTTGTGTTTAGGAGATTCATTTACATTCAAAATATAAAGACCATTATTTGCAACAACAGTGCAAATTTCTGCATCATTTTTATATAAATAACACCCAGTGTTTCTAAATACAAAAGTGTACCCATGCTGGGTTAACAAAGATACATATATAATATTCCTAGTTAAACTAGGTATATAATAACAGTTCAAAAGTTTAAGTAATGCCCTGAGGGCAGTTCCAAAACAAAAAGTCCCTACAGCCAAAACAGCAACTGGTGTTCCGTTTCCGACTCGTAGGTCAATCTCCCCTGAAGCCAGCATCCTGCTACTGTTCTGCAGATCCTGCAAATCAGTACAAATATGAGCAGCACAACCAGAATCAAAAATCCAATTTTTAAGACTAGAAGTAGTCATATTTATTTCAATAACAAACATACCAGAGGCTGGTGCCTTGCCTGCCTTGATATCATCCCTGTGTCCCTTGCCCATTCGGCAGTCACGTTTCCAGTGACCCTTCTTGCCGCAGTTGAGGCAGACATCTTGAGATTTGTTCCTTGGCTTCCCAGAAGCTTTTGTCGACTTGCCTTTACCCTTGTTCTTATGTTTCCTTTTCCTCACCCCTCCAGTTGCCTTAAGCCCAGCCTTTGGCCCCTGAGAGGTCGATGCATAGTGCGCCTCGCGCTTGCCCCCTTTTAGGAGTTCTTTTTCAGACTCCTTCAAGACGGATAACAGCTCTCCAAGAGAGTCATCCGTGTCCATCAACTTATAGTTGATTATAATTTGTTTCCAAGTATTGGGAAGCGATTGTAAGATCAAATCCACAGTCAGCTCAGCCTCCAAGACTATTCCCATATTGGCCAACTCATCAATATCGGCGATCATTTGAGCCCCGTGGGCCTCAACTGATGCGCCTTCAGTCATTCGGGCGCGGAAGAGTTTCTTCACCAACTCATACCTTTCCATCCGCTTGTTGGAGCGGTGGAGATCTCGAAGTCTAGCCATCATATTATAAGGATCCAAGTCCCTATTCTGGCGACGAAAGTGTTGAGTCATAGAAGCTAACATAATAGCCTGAGCTGTGTCACAATCATTGCTGTGAGTTTTCCATAACTCCAGCTCAAGTGGGTCAGTGGGCTTAGGCGGGAGAGGTGTTTGTATAGTATACAACATCCTCTCAGCCCCAAGGACTATCCTCAGGTTCATTTCCCAATCAGCGAAGTTTGTCCCCTTAAAGACATTGTCACCCATGATGATGTCTCGGACATTTACCTTGC
The DNA here is from genome assembly GCA_019454045.1 of Zanthoxylum bungeanum. Classification (NCBI taxonomy): domain Eukaryota; kingdom Viridiplantae; phylum Streptophyta; class Magnoliopsida; order Sapindales; family Rutaceae; genus Zanthoxylum; species Zanthoxylum bungeanum. The sequence continues at coordinate 74,728 of SKCR01041265.1, forward strand.
TAGCCATCTCAACTACGATAAAATGGGCACAGTCAAACTGTTACAAAAAAATAACAATGTATTAGTCCAACTAATTATATAAAATAGACAAAATAATTTTGAAGAACGCGTAAGGCAAAGTATCTGAATGAAATTGCAAATTCACATACTAGCCTCCCACTATTTTCATCAAGTCTCTAAACCCTGTTGAGAACTCGGGAAATCCTATTTCCTAGTGGGCTAGGATCCCGTTAAATAACACACAACCTTGACTTTGGCCAACAAGCTGTATGCTATTTAACTAGGTAGATCTCACAGATCAATTGGATCCAATCCAATTCCTAGATCCGGTTAGGTGGACATCCAAGTCCTAAACATATTGCGTATGCCAATGTATCTAATACATTTTCTAACCATATCCTCCGAATCATCTAGGCCTTGGCTTTGGCACAACAAACCTAATGATTCCAGTTAAGCGGGACCCATTGACAAGATAGTTTCGTAATCAATGTCGTTGGACAAGAAGTGATCTTGACTTTGGCCAACAAATCACAACTTGGACAAGACACCGATGTGGAACAAAACTCTCATGATTCAAGTACATCCTAATTGACAAGGTCTTGACTTTGGCCAACAAACCAATGCCAATCGGATCTTGAACAAGAATCATTCAATGGAAGGATAATCGCTTAATATAGATTGAGGGATTTTTGCGTAATTGGCAACCAATTTATTATCTTTGTTAGGTCTCATCAACATACACCCTTAAGCAGTGCTTCTAAAACATCATAAAGCGCGTAAAGTAAATTAATAGTGATATACGGATGGATATAAAACACAACTTGTTCCTAGAACAAATCACTCCCTTTCCACTCCCTGCTAGTACTATTCTACTACTACCCAATTACATAATACAATAAGAGAAACCTCATTTACATTGAGGGGAATCAGGTGAGAAGAGAATACAAAGAGAGAAAAGAGAAAGAGATAAGGCTGGACACGCAGGTCCAATTTATAAATTCTAAATTTACAATAATTTCTAAAATTACCCTTTCCCTTCTAATATCCATCCGATATACACTATTCATTCATCACATACATATATTTCAAACAAGACATGCTTTTACAACCAATCTAATCCAATTAATTAGTCTTTGTTTAAATGATCATCCAATGTTCAAACAACGGTTTTGATTTTGCGCGAGTCCAACTCGTTTGAGAATAAGTACATAAGGTATGAATTTACGAATTATATCGAACTACTTATTAAATCTAATTTAATTCGTATTCAATACTAATTCAATTATTAATTCCAAATTAAATGTTTACACTTTTAATGTGCTTTAAAGACTTAGATTCTAAATCTAATCTAATTGGGTCTCAAAGCCCAACTAACATCCAATGTTTGTTTAATTAAAGTCCGATGGGCTTTCAATTGATTTATTAAGGCTTGGGCTTTGGTCAATGTGGGTCAAACCCAATTACCAAGCCCAAATAAGGAATCACCCTTAAATGCCACAAAATCAATTTCAAGCCCATAAGGCCCAATTAAACTTTAAAGCCCATTATACTACATTTGGACTTAATGGAGTGATTTAGGCCCAAATTGGATCCAATCCTTTTGGCCCAAATCTACTTGGCCCAACCAACCCATTATGCCCAAATATAATATTACAAGCCCAATTTAACAATTAAGCCATTAATTTAAATTTCAATATTCCAAATATTAAAATTCAATTAATTAAAGTGTAAAACCAAGATTAATACATTAAACAAAATATTCAAAATACCAATTTAATTTATTAATCATCTCTTGTTCAAAACATATGTCCAACATTAATTTGAACAAAAATCAAGTCCATTTTCATGTCCATAAGATTCGGCCAAGTGAGATTTTTGTGTCGATTTGTTTTTCAATCCGATTGAATCACTAATCTACGTCCCGTATACGTTTTAAGTCATCTAATGATCTTGTACACAAAAAATTCCAACACATCCAATGTTCATACCCATTCGGCCAAGGTTACATTTTTGGGGAAAAATCATCCAATGCATTTTTCTCAAAATTGATTCCATATAACATCATTCTATATACATGTAAGCATACTCATTCATCAAATTTCACAAAGAACATGCTTCAATCAATTTTACCCAAATTTAACCTAATATATTTCATGCTTAAACATAGCTCAATGATACCATTGTTGGTTCTATATTTGTCCCAAGGAAAGTATAAGCATATGAAATACAATAAATGAATATATAATAAACTTGAAGCATGGCGGAATCATACTTACAAAGCTTTTGTGATGAAGAAGATGAACAAAGGGTTGAAGCTCCAAGTTCCTATGGTTCGGCCAAGAGGAGAAAAGAGTTGAAAGCTCCAAGCTTTGTGTATTCCAAGCTCCAAGGTGGTTTCCCTATCACCTCCTTTGATTCCTTGCTTGTGCTAGCAAAAATGGAGAATGAGAGAGAGAACAATCTTCTACCTTGCATGTGCAAAATGGAGAGTGTTTCACTTTTTATTTTTGTTCCCTTTGCATGCCAAAACCGTGAGTGACAAAAGGAAATGAAAAGTGATATGATATCTAATACCAAAAGAATTTTTTAATGCAAAAAATCCTTCAAAGCCATGCATGGCTTTCCCTCCAAAATGAAATCCATCATTTGCCATCATTACCACACTTTGAGATTAGAGACAATGTATCATCCCTCAAAGGTGACTAGATACATCCACCATCCATTCGTATTAAGTAATGAGATATCGCGATGTGATTTGCGGATATCACTCGATTCAAAATACGAATGTGTCCGCAAACACTTCGGGCTCGGTTTCGTTAATTCCGAATTAACGAATTTCCGTCGCGACGTGAATTAAATAATTACGCCTTGCGAAATTACTATTCAGTTCGCTAATGAATTAATTCTAAATTAATTCGTTTGCCCGAATTAAAATCCGATTTTAATTCCGCGTCGAAATCTAATTTTGTTTAATAATATATCGAATATATTATTTTATCGATTAGTTCCAAATTAATCGATTTCTCTCTCTCTCCTAATAAGGCATTTTATCCAAGATAAAGTTTCTCCGTTATTAATCCAAGATTAATAAAGTTCGAATCAAACATCATAGGTGAATCTTCAGGAAGCGACCCAAGAGATCTCCGGATATGTTGGCAGAGTAAATACGGTCGTTGGATAATCCAAACACGTACGTACCTCATACTACGTTTTTACCGATTTACAAGACAAGGTTGGCTTCTAGCAAAGCGCCATGCCTACCCAATTCTCCAGAAATATTCTTACTGGAATATTAGATATATATCAAGCGTTGTATACCGTAGTATTGCGTACATCGATCCAGTATCGGACGATCACATGTTAGGCCTGGGGCTGGAAATGTGTCTGCCCCGTACGAAACATATATCGGACATCAAGCAACTAGTCTCTTTAAATCGGGCAATACTGACCTAGTCATATTGTCCCGACGGTTGCAACCTTTTATAGAGCACTAGTTCTGTATCCTGCGCGATCATCAACTCCATATGTCTGAAGTGACACTTCCATCTTGACATCACACCCAGTGCACTACGATTCCTGATAACCCAGAAGAGGTGAACACAGAACCAGTTAAGGTCCCCCAACCACCAAAACCAAAGTTTACCTATTGTCGCAAGTACTAGCGATGCAAGTCTCAGGTTAAGACCATATACACCTACCCTGATGCGGCCTCCCATAGACACGCAGACATACTACCAATGGGATTCCGCGGGGTCTATCCAGAGCGAAGCTGTTTTCCGTACCATCGGTAAAACACAACCTCCTATCGCACTTGCATAAGTATCCTATACTTAAATATATGAGAACTATGCTGTTGTGCCCTCACAACATGCACAAGTGCAATACTAGTCTATTCCGCATTATCGATGTCCGATCTCGATAATACTCCGACTAGGGATATATAAAAATTTAAACCTTTATGTATTGATACTGTCTCATATCATCTCAATACGGAATTAATCATATGGACTTTCGCCATTTATATATCAAAGTAAATAAATTACAAAACGGCAAAAGGCAATTTCATTATCACATAGTTAATTTTGTACAATAATACAATATCATTTACAAAACAGTGACGCTATGGGTCATAATGTCTAACACTTGTCACATAGTTAATTTGCTACAACAACACAATGATTTGTGCAAATAGTGACGCTATGGGTCATATTATCCAACAGTTTAGACCGCTGTCTTTACTCCGTTTTGCTGCTGTTTTTGCTGTTTTATTTTAGTCACTGTTTTGGTTGATTAGGGGGGTTGTTTTGTTCAGTAATCTTAAGGGTTTTAAAGTGCAGTTTTTGCTCACTGTTTTTGGTGATTTAGGCTACCGTTTTAAGGTATTTGGGTTATTATTTTAAGGTATTTGGGCTGCTATTTTTTGGTGGATGTAGGGGTTATTTTAAGGGTGATTTTCGGCTGTAGAGAGTGAGGAAGGAGAAGAGAATTCTTTGTTGCTTATGGCTGTGTTATGCGTCAATGCTAGGAATTTTTTTTTGTGATGAGTAAGGGTGTGAAAGGTTGGATTTGTGTTCTTTTATAGGCAAAGGCTGGGGGTTTCTTGTTGAAAAGGAATGAGATTTGTTAATGAAGGTGATATCTTTAATTAGGGACAAGATTTGGCTAGATTAAGAATATCATATATTTGATTTATTTAATTAGGCATGAGATTCTTTGTTTAGGTAGGTGATTATTTAGATTGGATTTGATTTGGGATGTGATTTATTCAATTTAGGAAGGATATTATTTTAATTTGTGACATGTGTTTTAATTGTTTTAATTATTTTTGGTGGGTTTTGGTGTGCAAATTTGGCTTGGGCATGAGGCTAGCGGCAAAACCAGAAGTACCGATACCGTTCGAACGCCGATTCGAACGCTACATGAACGCCCGCAATCTGCTTGATGTTTGAACGTGTTCACGAACGTAGCACAAACGAAGCAGTGAACATGTGAATTGAATCCGATGACATACCTATTCTGAATTTCCCCTTCCGACATTCATTTCCCGCGACTTCCATGACTTAAAAGGTAGTGTCTCCAAATGAGACTCATCATATGGACTTATATGCAAAATGTTAGTGCCTACACTCAGCTGCTAACAGAACTACTTCTAATCCAATTAGGAATTACGGATCCAAACTGCCTTTTTTGCTGCTTCAGCTGCAGCAATATATTCCGTTTCTGTTGTTGAATCGGCAACAGTCTTTTGCTTGGAAGATTTCCAGCTTACTGCTCCGTTGTTCAAACAAAATATGTACAAAGATTGTGACTTACAATCGTCTTTATCGGTTTGGAAACTTGCATCGGTAAACATAATTACCTCAAGTTCTCCATCTCCATAGATTAAGAACGCATCCCTAGTTTGTCTAAGATACTTAAGGATGTTCTTCACCGCAACCCAGTGACCATCACCTGGATCGGCCTGATAGCGACTACACATGCTCAAAGCATAGGAGACATCAGGTCACGTACATATCATGGCATACATGATCGATCCAATTGCATAAACGAACGGGATCCGACTCATGTTGTCTCTCCCATCTTGAGTTTTAGGACACATGTCCTTAGATAGAGTGACACCATGTGACACTGGCAACAGTCCCCTCTTAGACTGTTCCATGTTGAATCTCTTCAACACTTTGTCAATGTACGTGCTCTATGAGAGTCCAAGCAGCTTTCTAGATCTATTCCGATAGATCTTTATTCCCATAATAAAGGTTGCTTCTCCCAGATCTTTCATGGAGAATTTTAATGAAAGCCAAGCTTTCAACGATTGTAGCATGGGAATGTCATTGCCAATAAGCAATACATCATCAACGTAAAGGACAATGAATGTCAGTGCGCTCCCACTAACCTTCTTATATACACAAGGATCATCCTCGTTTTGAACGAAATCATATCTTTTATGATCTCATCAAAACTTTGGTTCCAAGAACGCGATGCTTGCTTCAATCCATAAATGGATCGATTTAACTTGCAAACCTTGTCTGCATATTTTGGTATGATAAAACCGTCAGGCTGTTGCATATAAACATCCTCCAAATGGTTTCCGTTAAGGAAAGCGGTTTTGACGTCCATCTGCCATATTTCATAATCGAAATATGCAGCAATAGCAAGCATTATCCGAATGGATTTAATCATGGCAACTGGTGAAAAAGTTTCGTCGTAATCGACAACATGTCGTTGACGATACACTTTCGCTATAAGCCTAGCTTTCTATGTTTGTATGTTACCATCCATGTCGGTCTTCCTCTTGAAGACCCATTTGCAACCAATAGGCTTTACGCCTTCTGGTGCATCAACCAGTGTCCAAACTTGGTTGGTTTACATGGAATCCATTTCAGATTTCATGGCATCTTGCCATAAACCGGAGTCGATACCTTGTATCGCTTCCTCATACGTAGTCAGTTCGTCTTCCTCAATAAGATTAATATCCACATTAGGTGAGATCAGAAACTCATACCTTTCAGGTTATTTTCTGACTCTCTCTGACCTACGGGTTCTTGTGTATTCGAAGATTGTGGTACAGTCTCATCCCTGATGAACTATTCATGTTCCGTTAAGGAATCGATGCCAGGAACAGTATCACTCCGATTTTCATCGAGTTCTACATTCCTCCCACTAACCACTACATTTAGGAATTCCCTCTCAAGGAAAACCGCATGTATAGCAACAAATACTTTGTTCTCTTGTGGGTTGTAGAAATGATATCCTTTGGTTTCCCTAGGATTACCTACAAATAGACACTTATCCGATTTGGGTTCAAGTTTGGTACCATCCAAATGTTTAACGTATGCCCAGCAACCCCAAATCTTCAGGAATGAGAAACCTGATTTCTTTCCTGTCCATATTTCATACGGAGTCTGTTGAACAAACTTTAGCGGAACCTTATTCAAAAGAAGTATTGCACTGTTCAATGCATATCTCCAAAAGGAAATAGGTAGCTCAGTGCGACTCATCATCGACCTTACCATGACCAACAAAGTTTGATTTCTCCGTTCGGACACACCGTTTAATTTAGGTGTTCCGGGAGGAGTCCACTGTGAAAGAATACCATACTCTTTCAAGTAATTGAGAAACTCATTGCTTAAGTATTCTCCACCACGGTCCGACCGTAATTTTTTAATACTTTTACCGGTCTGTTTTTCTACTTCGTGTCGAAACTCTTTGAATTTCTCAAAAGTTTCCGACTTGTGTCTCATAAGATACACATAACCATAACGCGATGCATCATCCGTAAAGTTTACGAAGTATTCATATCCACCTCTAGCCTGGCTTGACATGGGCCCACATACGTCACTATGAACGAGGGCTAACAGTTCAGTGGCACGTGCACCTTTACCGCTAAAAGGTGTATTAGGCATTTTGCCTGATAAACAAGATTCGTAGACGTCATATGAATTTGGATCAAATCCTTCCAAGTACCCACTCTTCGAAAGTGTGGATATGCGAGTCTTGTTAATGTGTACCGGATGACAATGCCACATATAAGTTTCATCTTTGTTACTTAATTTAATCCTTTTGTTTGTTACATTATATGTTTGAGATTGATTTATATTCAAAATTAAATACCATTATCACATCAGCACTGCATATCTCAATATCATTTTTGTACATAAAACACCCAGTGTTTCTAAATACAAAAGTATACCCACATTGGGCTAAACAAGATACAGAAATAATATTCCTAGTCAAATTAGGTACATAATAACAGTCTGATAAGTTTAGTACATGCCCGAGGGCAGTTCTAAGATATAAGTCCCAACGGCCAAAACGGCGACTCTAGTCCCATTTCCAACTCGGAGGTCAATCTCTCCTAAGGCCAGTCTCCTGCTAATCTGTAGATTCCGCACATCAGTACATATATGAGAACCACAACCAGAATCAAAAATCTAATTTTTAAAACTATAAGTAGACCAGTTTATTTCTATAACAAACATACCTGAAGCCGGTGCCTTGCCCGCTTTGATTTCCTTCATGCGTGCCTTGTACTTACGGCAGTCACGCTTCCAGTGACCCCGTTTGCCACACTGTAGGCAGACATCTTGGGATTTTTCCTTAGCCTTCCTATAAGCCTTTGATAATTTGGCCTTGCCCTTCTTCTTCATCTTCTTCTTCTTTACACCTCCAGTAGCCTTTGGCCAAGCCTTGGCAGACTGAGATGTTGAAGCGAAGTGCACCTCGCGCTTTTTGCCCTTCAAAAGCTTCTTTTCTGCTGCACGCAGCATTGCCATCAACTCTCCAAGAGTATGGTCTTGGTTCATCATATTGTAGTTCATGATGAACCCGCTCCAACTGTCAGGAAGAGACTGCAAGATCAAATCTATAGAAGTCTCAGCCTCAAAGGTTATGCCTAGCTGACCCAGCTGTTCGATGTCAGCAATCATCTGCGACACATGGTGCTCAACAGATGTACCCTCTGACATTCGAGAGCGAAAGAGCTTCTTCTGCAATTCATACATTTGCGATCTAAGGTTAGATCGATTAAGGTCCTTCCATTTTGCCATCATAGTATAGGGATCCAATCCTTTGTTCTGGTGACGAAATTGAGGGGTCATTGTTGCGAGCATGACGAATTGAGCAGTTGAGTTGTCATCGTTATGAGTCTTCCAAAGCTCAAGCTTAAGTGACTGCTCAATTTCAAGCTTATGCCCGAGAGGTCTCTCTATCATATAGAGCATTCTCTCAGCCCCCAGGACAATCCTAAGGTTCATATCCCAGTCAGGAAAGTTCACACCATTAAAGACATTTTCGCCCATGATAATGTCTCTAACCCCGATCTTTCTAGCCATCTTAATTATAATAGTCTAACTATTCAATTAACGATTTTTGGGTACATTCCAACTATTACAAGAAAATAATAAAATATTAGTCCAACTAATAAATACATAAAATGATGAAATAATTTGAAAGCGCGTATTGGCAAGTATTTGACGAAATTGAAAATTCAATATTAGCCTCCCACTATTTTTCGGCGAGCATCTAACCCTTTGTTGAGTACTCGGGAAACCTAGTTTCCTAGTAGGCTAGGATCCCATTAAATAACACACAACCTTGACTTTGGCCAACAAGCAGTATGATATTTAACTAGGTAGATCTCTAAGATCAATTGGATCTCATCCAATTCCTAGATCCGGTAGGTGGACCTCCAAGTCCGAAACATATATACAATATATATGCCAATATATCCAATATATTTTCCTAACATTTTCCTCTGAATCAACTAAGCTTTGGCTTTGGCTCAACAAGCTTAATGTTTCCAGTTAAGCGGGACCCATTGACTTTAGAAAGCTTCGTAATCCATGTCGATGAACAAGAAGTGATCTTGACTTTGACCAACAAATCACAACTTGCCCAAGACATGCGATATGGAACAAAGCTTTCATGGTTCAAACACATCCGCGATTGACATTGATCTTGACTTTGGCCAACAAACCAATGCCAATCTTGGATCTTGAGAAAGAACCACTCAATGGAAGGAAATCGCTTAATATTTGTTGAGGGTTTTTCGCATAAATTAGCAACCAATTTATTATCTTTGATTAGGTCTCATCATACACCCTTAAGCATGCATTCTAAAAGCATAATAAGGCGCGATAAATAAAATAATAATGATATGCGGATGGATATCTCACAAATTATTCCTAGAATAAATCACTCCATTTTCTCTCCCCGGTTAGCACTATTCTAACTTCTACCCAATTACATAATACAATAAAGAAACCTCATTACATTGAGGGGAATTAGTGAGAAGAGAATTACAAATAGTCAAGAGATAAAGGCTGGACACGCACGTCCAATTTAATAAATTTTAAATTTATTATAACAATTTCCAAAATTGCCTTCACCCATCTAATATACATCCGATATACATTATTCATACAATACATCCATGTATTCACACAAAGCATGTTATTCAATCAATCTAATCAAATTAAATAATCTTTGAATTAAGTGATCACCCAATGTTCAAACAACGATTTGATTTGCGCGAGCCCAACTCGTTTAAGAATAAGTACTCAAGTGCGTATTCTTGAATTATATCGAACTACAATTTTAAATACAATTTAATTTGTATTCAATACTAATTCTTATTTAATTCCAAATTAAATAATCACACTTTTTTTAATGTGCCTTTTAGTCTTAGATTCTAAATCCAATCTTAATGGGTCTCAAAGGCCCAATTAACATCCAACGTTAATTTAATTAAAGTCCAATGAGCTTTTAATTAATTTCATAAGGCATGGGCTTGTGTAGACACTGCATTTTTGCATAAGGCCCGATGATGAGCCTCGTATGGAGGCACTACCCGATAAGTTGTGGAAGTCACGGGAAATGGACGTCGGAAAGGAAAATTTAAAAATAAATACCTCGCCAGATTTAATTCATTTGCTTAGCCCCGGGTTCGCTCGATTAGTCTCTGTTTTAACTGTTAGACTCAGCCCACACACCACCAACCCACACGCCTAAACCCATCTAAAGCGACACGCCTAAGCCCGAAGAACCAAGCCTAGGAGCCTAATCCAAAATAATTAAAATATTTAAAACACATGTCTAATTAAATCAAATCCAATTAAATTAAAAACAAGTCAAATCAAATCAAAATGAATCACATGCCTAAATTAAATAAATCAAATCAAATCTCCTAAATCCTTTTCCTAAACTAAATTAAATCACCTTCCTAAATTGAATAAATCTTTTCCTTATAACAAACTAATTAAATATTCCCCATTATTACACAATCTTTGTTTCCTACCCATACAAGGAAAACCCTAGCCCACTCTTATAAAAAGACACACAAACCAAACCTTTAATAGGCTATAGCTCATTCACCACATTCATGCCCTAGCTCTCTTCCCTTCTTCTCTCATTCTTCTCTCCACTCACAACAGTCCCCTAAATCACCAAAAACCTGCAACCAAAACAGTCCCCAAACCACCAAAAACAGTCCCCAAAATAGACCCAAGTTACCGCAAACAGTAAACAAAAACAATGACCAGAAACAGCAGTAAAAACAGAGAAAACAGCAGCCCAAAATAGTGAAGCAACGAAGGAAAATATTGAACCAGTGAACCGGAGGAGTTGCGGAGCATTAACCCTTTTGACGGCCGCGTAACGCACTTCCAAGAGGCGACTTAAAAGGTAAGACCTGAGGGCACCCTTTTATTTACTCGCGTTCATCTTTTTCAATTATTTATTAGTATTTCTCCGCATGCGTATTGTTGGTTTATGTATGTTATTATTGTTGGATGAATGATTTTGTGCTATCTCTCGTGGTATATCGGATGGAACCCCAGACGTAAATTCCGTAGCCAAATTCGAATGGATGGTAGTGCGGTCTGTACTTGGGATACAACTCCACGTACTACTTGAGAAACGCATATATTTCATTTTGTCTAATCCTGTGTTTATCCATGGTTCATTAGAAGTCGCACGTTATTTCCATACATGATTTAGTTATCTCTTTTTTCATTAGGAACTTAATTATATCTCTTCAATGTTTATGCTTAGACAATTATTTATTTGTATTTCCGCATTTATCAATTTAATATGTTCATGAGATTGCGTGTTTTCCTTTATTTCATTTACTTCCGTGTATGCCAACTTAGATATAGATTGTATGCAAATTTAGATATAGGTCGTATGCAAACTTAGATATAGGTTATTCTTACATGTGTATGTCGCGTAGACTTGGTTATATTATCGTATAAATCCGTTTATTACAAGTGGCAAAAGTAAGGGACCATTCCGAACCCAACGGTTTGAGGTCTTCCCTTGCGAGGGGTGAGTGCGGCCTTAAATTATTTCCCAGTTCACGCGGGGTGGCGACTCCATTATTCTCCGGTTTAGTCCCCCGTGGGCTACTCCGTACTCCCGACCGAGCCGCGAGCCTGGAACAGCATCGCCGATTTCTGTGTCCTACACTTTGGCTAACATGGGTCAAACCCAAATGCCAAGGCCCAATTAAGGAATCACCCTATTTTCCATAAAATTAATTTTGGCCTATTAGGCCCAATTAAATTTAAAAGGTCCATTTATTATATTTGGACTAAACGGAATGGTTTTAGGCCCAATTTGGATCCAATCCAATTGTCCTAAACCAACTTGGCCCAACCAAGCCCATTAGGCCCAAATATAATAATTTTGGCCCAATTCCAAATTAAAGCCTAATTAATAACATTCCAATATTCCAAATATCACAATTTATTTAATTAAAGTGTGTAGCCATAATTAATTAGTTAAATTAATATTTCCAAAACACCAATTTAATAAATTAATCATGCTTAATCATTATCAATTCATGTCCAACATAATTGAACAAAATCAAACTCCAACATGCTTCCAAGGCTCACGGCAATATGGCATTTTTTCCATCAATTTTGATTTCAATCCAATTAAATCACAAATCAATATATCCATGAATTTTAAACACATTCAATGGTCTAAAAAATCTAAAATTACCATGAGTTTCTAAGGTCCATATATTCGGGCAAGATAAGCAATTAGGGGAAAATTAATCTAATCAATTTTCTCAAAATTAATCATGCATGACTCTAAGTTATTATAATCTAAGCTCAACCAAATCATCAATTTGAAGAAATCATGCATAAATCATAAAAGCCCCAAATTAAAGTCTATGAACCCTAATTCATTTCATGTTTAATTTGGCTCATGATACCATTATTGGGTTCTCTAAGAACATGCCTAGGATTATTTAAGCATAAAAGATGTGAATACATAAAGTAAGATTGCGGAAAAGATACTCACTTTGATCGGTTTCTTGGATGTCTTGAGAACAAAATTTTTGCTCCTTTAGAAGTGCTCCAAGCTCCTCTTTGATTTGTATGGTTGAGCTCCAAGCTTGAAGAATGAATTCCAAACTCTTGGGAATGGTTTCCTTATCACCTTGGATGACTCTTTAAGTGCTAGCTAATGAAGAAATTTGCAATAAAAACTTCCCTTTTGATCTTTGTAACTCACTGCAAAGTGAGAAAAATTTGAGATATTGAGAGAGGCCTTGCACGTGAAAGAGAAGAAGAGAGAATGAGTGAAGTGTGTTTTTTAATTTTTGTTTAATGTATATTGATTTCAAAAATCAAAATCCATTTACAAAAAAGCTAAGTTAGTAAATGTCCATCACAGATCAAACTTGTGTAAGTAACAAGTTACCAACTATTTGCTCACTAACTTCTATCACATTAAAGCAATTAAAGTGACTAATGATGTGACTTGATGTGGGCCCCACTTTGATTCAAAATCCGAGTGGGCCTGCAAACACATTCCGGGCTCGGGTTAGTTAATTCCGAATTAACGAATTTTTTGTTGTGACTTATTTAAATCAAATTTAATTAAATATTAATGTCTTGCAAAATTATTACGAAAGTCGCTCGCGAATTAATTCTAAATTTATTCGTTCGCCTGAATTAAAATCCAATTCTAATTCTGTTACGAAATCTAATTTCATTTAATATATCGAATATATTATTTTATCGATTAATTTCAAATTAATCGTTCTCTCTCTTCTATTCGAATTTTACCCAGATAAATTATCGCCGTAATTAATCCCAGATTAATTTTCTCTCTCTTCTAATTAATCCTAGATTAATTACGTTCGAGTCATACGTCATCGGTGAATCTTCGAGAAGCGACCCATGAGATCCATGGGTATGTTGGCAGTAAATTTGGTCCTTAGACTATCCGAACACGTGCGTACCCGGTACCACGTTCTTACCAATTTACAAGACATGATTGACTTTTAGGAAAGCACCGTGCCTAGCCAATTCTCCAGAAATATTCTTTAAGGAATATATAATCTTTGTCAAACGTAGTATACGTAATATTGCGTATTGCGATCCAATATTGGATGTCACATGCAAGGCCTGGGGCTGGAATAGTGTCTGCCCTGTACGAAGCATATATCGGATCACAAGCAACTAGTCTCAATAATCGGATAATCATGACCTTGTCATATTATCCCGATAGTTGCAACATAATAGAGAACCAGTTCTGTATCCCTGCGTGATCATCATGTCCATATGACTGAAGTGATACTTTTATCTTGACATCACACCCAATACACTACGATTCTCAATAAACCCAGAAGAGGCATACACAGAACCTTTTAAAGTCCCGAAAGACCAAAACCAAAGCGTATTGATTGTCGCAAGTATTAGCGATGCAAGTCTCAGGTTAAGACCAAATACACCTACCCTGATACGGATTCCCATAGACACATACTCATACTACCAATGGGATTTCGAGGGGTCTATCCAGAGCGAAGCTGTTTCCGTACCATCGGCAAACACAACCTTCTATCACACTTGCATAAGTATCCAATACTTAAATATATGAGAACTATACTGTTACGCTTCAATAACACGCACAAGTGCAATACTAGTTTATTATGTATTATCGATGTCGAGTCTCGATAATACTACGACTATGGATATTTAATGATTAAACTTTTAGTGGATTGATATTGTCTCATATCTTATAATCCGGAACTAATCATAAGGACTTTTATCATTTATATACTTAAGCAATCTAATTACAAAATGATAAAATAACAATTTCATTTGTCACATAGTTAATTTGTATAAAAACCACAATGTCTTTTACAAATAGTGACGATATGGGTCATAATTGTCCAACATTAACAAACTAAAGTAATATAGCATATCTGCTCTCTAATGCCTACCTTTTAATTATTAGGTGAGCTTTTGAGATCCATGAGTATGTGATACACTTCGGGTTATGTATATGATATCATGGATTGATACTAGAGTAAGTGGCAGAAATTATTGGGGATGGTTTTCTGAGCAACAATTTGTATCTTATTTATGACCTATTCTTAAATACGAATAATCACTTTTCCATAATAATATCCATTTTATGGCAGCACTTCTTGTCTTTTTTATATATATTCGATATAATTTAGTTTAGATCGAAACTAACTAAGGTTTGGTGATGTATCTATTAGAAAAAGAGTCAGGAATATACATTAGTCATACAGTTACAATGAGGCTTGTAATTGACATTGTGAGATATCACTACTTGCAGTATATTCTCAAATAAAGTTTCTGGTCGAGATTTGCTGACATAGGTCGGTTAATAAACTCTGTTACGACTAGTACATGTCGTATATCGAGATTTGGTTCGATGGTTTATCCTAATGAACCATGAGTTTTGGAAGACTCATACACACATACAAGTGTTTATTTGATGAACACTGAATGACTCATTGGAAGTGTTCTTAATAGATGTCACACCAACATCAATAGGAATCATCTCGAGTCGAGTAGCATATGTGGTCATTTGACTTAAGGTACCACTTTGGATGTATGAGTGATCATCCACACTTTGAAAATAGTCACGTCACCGATATATTTAGACCATACCTCTACCTGTTCGTTTGATGTGGACCGATGCTCATGATATCTTGTGATTTATCTAGAGATGATCCGTTCATCTCGTGTGTTGGATTTAGGTATTCATTTTGTAATCATTAAATCTTTGAGTTCTGGAAATGAGTTCCAAATGTTGATTAGGATATTACGAATATGTCATAGCACATATATGAATTATATGTTGCGGTTTTCGGCAAAGGGTGCGGCGGAAGCGCTGTTCGGACGAAATCGTAATTTTAAAACTTTTTAAATTACCGAATAAATTATTCAATATCCAATATGAATAATTCATTCATATTTCACCTAAACATATTTATTCGATATCAAATAACAACATAAATAGTTAAGAAATATCGCGAAACTTTTACGAAAATATTTTTCCGTAAAATGGCATAAAACACATTTTTTACCGAACCGACTACCCAATACACATGAGGGCTGCCCAGGTCAGCCCCAATAGTATTAGGGCATTTAATGGGCTGCCCTAACAGTGAAAAATTCACTGTTTGGGAGCCGTCACCCGGTTGGCTCAAAAGTCACCCGGTAACACTATTTTTCACCGTTTTCGCTTATTTCAACTCCGAAATAATTTCCGAAAATTGTTCCAACAGCCAAAACACATGTTAACATTAAAAAGACATCATTTTCATCACAATCAACCCATATTTTCCAGATCTGATTTTGCAATAAAAATAATCAATTTTTCATGCTTTAATCCAATTTTTCAACATTAATCATATTAATCAAAACACCAATTCAAGTCACCACTAATGAAGCACCCAATAACAATTCTAGGCATTACAAGAGTGGTCATAACACTCTAGAATGGCAACTTATCATCAAATAACAAAATTGAATCAATGTTACAATAATATTATCCAATATTATTTCACACATGCTCAAAACCTTTCAATCCATCCTCTAAATCCAAAAGCCCCAAATTTATAGAAAAGAAGAAACCCTAGAATCAATCTAGATAATCAAGAACATGAAACATGCTTTCAAATCTTAAGGGAGTTGAAGATTACCTTTAATCTCTTATTTTCCTAAAGCTTTTTCTTGATTTTTCTTCATTTTCTTCCTTGCTATGTATTTGGTCATTTTCAAAAATTAATCCAATTAAATTAAATCAAACTTTATGTTAACAAATCAAATTTGCAAACCTAAAGTTTAATTAAAACATGCCACATGTGACCAATTATAATTAAACATTTATCATAACTTTTATGAAAAAAAATTATCATTTAATTATTTAATATTTAACATTTAAATATCTAAATAATTAATTAATAAAATTTTTATTATATATGTATTTTTATTTACATTAAATAAAAAATACATCTATTTATGGCATGTGTCAACAATCTCATTTGACAATTAATTAATGTGTATCTAATCAAATTATGTATCAATTACAAATACACAATAATTACGATTGACCAAAATTCCCGAAATCATGTGTTTTCGTTTAACCGTTTAAATGATTCGAATTAACTCATTTAATTTGGTGAAGTATTATGAATAATATGTATTATTCATAACGCGTTGCCTAAGTGCTCAACGATTACACTTCATATTGTGGGACTCTCTAAGTTTAGGTTTATTCGTCACGAAATCCAATTTCGTGTCCATAATTCACCCACTCATGAATTATGACGACCACAGATAATCTCGCTAAACTATGCAAGTCGAGATCATTGCATACGTATAATCTCTCCGTCACAGGCTATCCATATTATACCTGGGATATAGATAAAAAAACATCAAATCCGTATGGTATAATATAGTCGACTTTCAAATTTACGATCTCTAAATAACACTTGGAACTTGTTTCCAAAGTTATACCACGACCATGGATTTACTAGATCGTAAACACGCGTAGGATGCCTATGCCATGTACATAGGACTGACGGATTCTATCTTGATACGCACAGGATATCATGAGCATTAGTCCACACCCAACGAACATGCGGAGGTCTGATCTAAATAGATAGGTGACGTGACTGCCATCAAAGTGTGGAGGATAGCTCATATATCCACAGTGGTATCTCAAGTCGAAGGACTACTATGCTCGCTCAACTCGAGAAGATTCCTATTGACGTTGGTGTACCATCTATTAGGAAATATTCAATGAGTCATTCAGTGTTTATCAAATAAACACCTACATGTCTATACGAGTATCCCGAGACTCATGGTTCATTGGGATAAACCATCGGACCAAGTCACAATATAAGACATGTATTGGTCTCGGTAGATTTTACTAACCGACCAGTGTTAGTAAATCTTGACCAGGAATTTTATTTAAGGATATACAACTTATAGTGATGCTTCCCAATGTCAATTACAAACTACGTTGTAACTGCGCACTACGTTGTAAATGCTAGGGTCTTTGTCTAATATACATGTATCACTAAATCAGATTTAGTTTCAATCTAATCATAATTAGATATCTAATCGCAATTAGATCAAATATGTGTATAAAAGACAAGAGGTGCTACCACTAAATAAGTAATATTATGGAAAAAGACATTGATCATATTCATGAATCGGACATAAATACGATCCGGATTGGCACTCTGAGCACCAACCCTAACATTATACACTATGGATATTTGATTTTCTCATCTATATCTCTGGTGCAATTCGAATAGCCTATGACGAAGAGACTATACGATATACCTAGACCTCGACTTGATGGTTCAATGTGGTTATCTGTGGTCGTCATATGTGCGTGATTGACACAGAATGTGTTCCATGACAGATATACCTAAACCTAGAGAATCCCAATAATAAAGTATACTCGTAGAATACTGAGGTAATTAATTACGAATAATATGAATTATTCATAATTTTATACATGCCGGGGTATTTTTGTATCTGATGTGTATATGTATATGATACATAATTTTATTAGATACATATAAGATCCAATTGAATTTTGAAACATGTCAATAAATAATTATTAATTTAATTAACTTTTAATTAATTAAATAATTATTTATTGTAAAGAATTATGGATTATTCCAGAAAACTTATATGATAAGCTTAAAATATGACTAAATAATAACTATTTATTTATGCCAAACTTGACATTATTTTTAGCCATGCCTTTATTTTATCAAAATGACAAAAATACCTCTCCCTATATAAAGGTGAAATTCGGCAATTTAGTGTTTCAAGAGAAAGCAAAAATAGGGCTTCGTTAGGGTTTGATCAATTCACTAAAATTAGAGAAGGATGAAGAAACTTGGAAGCAGCTGATAAGTGCATGGAAATGTACTTTGAACATCACTAATTCAACTTTAATATAAAGTATTTAATGTTAATTGTAGTTTATTTTGTGTTTTTTTATTAGAAAGCAATGGAACATGGATCTTGGAGCAATTGTACGTGTTTTAGGATCTTACGGACGCTTTGAAAGCATGTGGGAAGAGCATAAAACAGCAACTAGATTTTATGTCTCGCGTCGCGACGCCCATATTCTGGCATCATGACGTGCCTTCAGCAGAATTGTTGTATACAAAATGGCCGAGATTTTGGCACCGCAGTGCCAGTTTTCGGTGCCGTGGCAAAGTTTCAGAATCTTAATTTAGTCGTGTTTCACATGTAAAATGACTCTGAAACTTCCCTATATATACCGAAGCTCGTCCAAAACCCTAAAAAAAGAAGAAATACACAATAAAGAGTTCAAAAACACATATTTGAGAGAAAAGAACAAGAAAGCTTCAGGCCGGACAAGATGTCTCTCCAATCTCTTTAGGCTATGTTTATTTCTTTTATGGAGAACTAATCTCCTAGGCAAAGCTATGGATGAACTCTTGTACTTAACTTCTTATATTCATGTTTTTGATTCCTGAATGATCTTCAACGTTTAATACAATTGATGTTTCATTATTCTTTATTATCTTTTGATTTATGATCCAGAGATTGTGTTTTACTAATTTTCATATAGGAATAGTCATGCTTTTTCTATGTGTGATTGGGAAACCCAATTGTAACTGGTATTGTTATTTTATGAGTTAATCTTTTGCATCAATATTTTCTGTGGGTATGTTATCGACGTTAGATAGATCATAATGATAACATAGTGTGCTGTTAACATAGAGAAAGTAATTCATCGATTACCTTAGAATTTAATATGTTTTGAATTGAAATATTTTTCGATTGTTGGTTTGGGATGTGAAACCTTCAATTGAGTAATAAAAGGAATCAACTACTACATATAGGGACTTTATACAAGAGGGATTCATGACGCTTTGCTGTCTTTATCCCTTGATAATTCTTACGAATCTTTCATAGTTTTTAATCTAAACTACCAAATAAATCATTTTTTTTAATTAAGTTATTGCTAACATTTTCTTTAAGTGACTTAGTTCCTTTGTAACCATCTCTCTAAAGTACTTTTTAGGTGTAATCAAATTTGGGTGTCGTTTCCGGGGAGACGGTTTGCAGTCAAAATGAGCAGGTTTGCTTGGTCAACAACAAAGCGGTAACTTCGTTCCATCTTTTTTTTTTATTTTTTTATTTTTTTTGGTTTTAGTCTTAGTTTAGATTTTTATTTTTAGTTTCAATTCTTTTTATTTCTATTTCTTGTTTTACTTGTGATTGAGTGCATGCCTAGACTCAGAGATCGGTTTGGTAGATTTGTTAGAATTGAAAA